>JACEII010000033.1:1066270-1115937 GCA_014332785.1 Antheraea mylitta
AAAAAAGGTACGGACCAAGAGTCTGCAGAATAGAAGAAACTAAATAAAAAAAACATCGGTATTGGGCAAGTATGTATATAAGATTATATGTATTCATAATGTTTCTTTCTATGTCGATTATATAACGAGTTTGAAAGAAAAATGGCAAATTACCGAAAATAAATATTTGTAGCAAGGATTTATTTATTATGAAAACAATTATAATATATATTGAGCTGAGTTCAGCTGAAGAGTAAATCCATAATTCCATAAGTCCACACAATCGCGGTCAAGTGGTAGGGCTCTGTACACTAAGGAGCTTAAGAGCGACCTGCCTACTAAACTGTACTAATCAGATTATTTTTTCCCCTCCACCTTCCACACAATCTAATAAACCAGCTTATGAAGGTTGTGGACGAAATACGATTTATTTATGTGAAAGTCGACCTCTTTTATATATTCTGCAATTTTTTTTAATTCATCATATCCCTGTTTTGAACGAAAGGAAGTAGTTTTAATTTTGTTATTGTTGGTATCGGTTCTTTTATATTCAGTCGCATATATCAGCGCTATTGTATCCTATTCTTCTTGAGATTAAGTCTGGGAAGTCGCCAATGTTAAGGTACAGTTGGGTCATACAATATTCTCATATAAATTAGAATAAAATTCACGCAACAAATGCAAAATTTCCCGTCCTGAAGGAAGTCTTAATGCTAAATCGCTATACATTCTTACTAAAAACATCATAAATATACAAAACGGAGGTTTCCAAATTGCTTGTATTTTATTTGACAATTTTTCATATACTCTTCGAAATAAAACCGTATTCTCTTAAAAATAATATTTAAGTTGGATAAATTAAGCGACCCACTATTTTACTGCAATAAAGCTAATTGAAACTCGAAAGATTTTTGGGTTCGATTCTGAACCCATACTTTTCCAATTCTCCATTCTGAACCAATACACAGATGTTGTTAAATTGTTAAAGATAAGCATTTCATGAGACGGTTCGATAAAACGTTAATGTTTAATTTGTAGAAAACGTGACCACAACCTATATGTTTCAAGGCGATACATGATCGATGTAAACTTCACATGGATTTGATGGACGTCACTATTATTATACATTTCTTTCTATTTATGAGAAACATTAACTTCTTTGACAGTTCTCTATAATATGTAATACCTGAAACCAAAACTTTGTACCCCATTTTAAGCGAATTGCGCGAACGGATGAACGTGAAATTTGGCATAGTTTAAGTTTACATTGAAGAGAAGTACACAAAGCTATCTTTTTATATAAAATGCATTAAAACACATTAAATTAATTAAAATATACATTACACACACTACTGCTTAAATGACACACAACATATACACACGTGTAATTGTAAAAGACTTTTCGCCATCCGTCATTTTACTCTTACGTTCCATACCTTACATGCTCTTTGAAATTAATTTGGTCAAATTGTTGGTTAATTTTATAATAGTATAATATAATATGTTAATTCATAATATACATTAATAATTAATTGACAAATAATTTATGTTAAGTAATTTTCTTATTGAATTTCAAAATATGGTTAAATCTCGACCACCAGGCGATCACTAGTATAACATAAATTTACCATTTCTATTGTTATTGTAAAGTATGCAATATGGTAATCGATTGATAACAGTAACATTCCATTTTCGCTTTCTAGAGAAACTTCCCATTATTTTGCTATTTATTAGTGAGCGGTTGATTGACAAATATAATATAAAATATATTACAATTTTAAGGTTTCATTGTCATGTACAATAAATATTGTTTGTCTTACATATATTGTGAATAGGAATTTGCAGAGTATTAGCTATGATAAACTATTATACAATTCTATAGAGACTGCTTGTTTGTTACGCCTTCACGAAGTACCAGACCGATCTTAACAAAATTTTGCATACAAGTTTTCAAACGAACAAAAACTTTTATAGACTATCTTTTATCTAGAAAGAGATACTGTTTCCGAGATATAGATCAAATTTTTATTCACGCTATTTTGTGATAAGTCATTTATAAAGAAATGATTGTTTTAAAATTTTAACCACAAATTTTAAGATACATCAAGATGCAAATTAAAGATTAAATGGAAGCAATCACCCGTGTCGAGTATGTCGTATACCTACAACCCATTGTTCATCACAAACGAGACACTGTAACCGATTTGTGTCAGGAGCTAATCATTTAACTTCGAGTTAATGGTGGGCAGTATTGTTCCCCAGTGAACTGAGCTTGCGCAACGTCGTAAACGAACTCCAAACTTTCCAGTTATTAATTATTGTTTATTGGCGCCTCGGTCCGTACACTTTGTTTGCACGTGTCTTGGAAAATTTTAACGGGGTCACCGGGCTATGATTTTGTAAAACAATCTTCCTCATTAATATTTTTTTAATTAAAGGATTTATATAAATCTAGTAAAAGCTCGCATGGTAATGGTAAATTATAGGCTAATGACGTCTAAAATATTTCATAATAAACACTCAAATGTACCAACCTTCATAGTAATTATTAAAGATTTTGTTCTTCAAATCTACCAACATCGACTTCTTTATATGATTTAACCGTGTACCCCATGGAATGTCGTTACAGATCATACTACAATGTATACTCTTTATAACGTCGTTCGTTCTTACAACTTTCTATAACGTAGAAATTAGCACAATTTTGTTGGTTTATCACTAAACCATGTATTTGTTCACTTCCTCCCACATAAAAAAGTCTTTAGGTATAGCAAAAAAAATGATCGGTCCTTCGAAATTCGTTATAAAGAGTTTGCATTGTATTTTTAACTCACTGTTCAAATAATTAAGACGATAAATTACGAAAAATTATTTCGTAATGCTAACCGAATTTATACGAATATAAGAAATTGCTATGCAAGAATTCATGTTTTTAGATCCTCCTTAAGAAGTGCTTTATCTGTCAATTCATTTTAAGAATATTAATACTATAATTTAGAACTACGCCTTTCGACCAAAAATCAATGTATCACAAAAATCTTACGTTATTATTTAGCTGTTATTATTTAAAACAAAAATATTGAAATAAAAATTTGCAGTTGTTGGTACAGCCTTGGAAAATAGAAACGTCATTTCAGAAACTCTGCACCGGTTGTTTAAAAGAAATCTTTACACAAAAATCACATTTTATAGTCAACTACAAATAAACTTCTACTCGTGTAAGCTCGATGCATCTTATATTTTACCTGTAAAAAAAAAACACGAAAACGCCTTTTGTGGCCTCTACAGTGGCCTAACTCATTGACTATAAATACTAAAAACTTGTCAGCTATACTTGTAAATATAAAATGTTTAATTTTTAACCAAAGTGTACAAAATGAGTAGTGAATTATCGTAAAGCGTAAACTAAACGATAAGGGAATGTGTAGTAAGTAACACATTACATCGCACCGCCTCGTCGTGTCGCCTTACAACTCCGTGGGTGTCGATCGGTAATATGAAGCGTTCAAGAAAATTGTCTTGTGTTTATCAGTAAATAATGTAAACGTTTTCTATTATGTGTGTGTTTTTATTAGACGTTTATAGTCCATACTATATGGAGATGTAATAGCCCTGTACGTTTTTGTATTGACGTGGGTGAATAATTTGAATTTTGTAACAGTAAGTTTTTTTGATAAAATATCATAAATAATTAAAGAAATGAATAACATTTGTATGTAATACTCTACAGTGTTGATAATCATTTCATTTCTGTTCATGATGAAAATACACTACGTATGGGATTTGAATAAAATATTTGATTGACTTTTTGACATATGAAGTTATTAAAATACCTTTTTGACTACATAACAGAAAATGCTTAATAAATTAATGCTTTTTTGTATTATTTGTCGACCTTTTTTGAACTTATAATACACATGCAATAGAATAAAGTTTGTAAATGTTTTTTGTGCAAGTAGAATAAAGGTTCAATATATAGAAATAAAAATAAATAAAGTTTATATCAAGAGAAAACTTGAATATTAGACAAAATTATCCGCAGTCGCATTTCCTTTCACGGTTAAAATGTTCAACAATACAAAGTACTCTGAATACAAATCATTGTAAATAAAATGTGACATAAACGGGTTTTGTGTTTCCCATTTAGTATTATCCGTTAGTCCTTATAACGTGACCTATGATACACGCTGATAGTGGTCATTCAGAACATAAATTACAGATCAGCCGTGGAAACCTCGCCGTCACGCTCGCCCCGAGCAATCGACAACCACGAGCATAATATGCTCGTCAGTTCTCGTACTCCATAGCTTCAAACTCGTGTGCGCATTTAGCACAAGCACGCAACACAATAACTAGTGATTTAATGTGGTTAATCGCCTTGCTTCACACACGAACCTGACCTAAACGGACGTGACGAGTTACAAATAATACTGTTATAAATATATATATATATATATACATCTTATTATACGATATACTGAACTTAGACAAAGCCAAACATAAGTTTCAAGCCCACATTAGGTAATCCGATATCACAATTACTATAAAGATCATTCGAAACTCCACAATAAATATTTGATTGATTAAGGCGGTAACTATGTAGAAATTCATAATAAAAGTTAGCCTTTTATTTGCTTGACTGTCCACCTTAATATTAGAAACACTATCTATACGATTTCAAAACACGTTCAAATACAAATTAAATATTTTTTATGATAGAAATACCTTACACGTTTACCTACTGTTCATGTCATTACTCCAGTAGATTTTATATTCTGCACAACGAACCCGAGTACAGAAATATTTCTGATAAATCGATACGATAAGAGTTACATCATGATAAGATGTAATTTTAATATAAATCGTGAACATAATGATCCCATAAATATCTAATCGTATTAAAAAAATCACATACGAGTGGATCGTCGTGAACTGTGGGCCACTTATTAATGCTTAACCAATGGGTATTGTATAACTGAATGTTTCATATTTGCTAATACCCGATAGACTTATTATGCGAAGCACGCAACTAACAATGCGCCGGGCAGATAACCAGCCGATATAAACCCGCACAGCACTTCGCATGTCGAACGATAACTGTAAGACAAGATACCATAAATATTTCCCATAAGACTCGACTTTTCATTACGTCTTCGCTAATGGAGAAAGGTTTTGTAATGTTCAAATGTCTCACAACCTTGAGTGTTTGTCTACCCATTTTTCATAAGTCGACGGTCACGACCGTTTCACAGTTAGATAACTATCTTATCAGCGGGAGATTTGACAGAAAACGGAAAACGTATTCCATACAAACTGCAACGATTATTATTGATAATTTTACACTACGGTCGAGGGCAAGGGCGATACATTCAAATACTTAGCATATTATGTAAAAATAGACTGTTAAAAATTGTATTGAAGTCGTGTACTGAAATTGTTTGAAATAGGAATGGTAAGAGTTTTTATGATTAAAGTTATTTTCCTAAATATTTTTCCTTTGTTCAGATCTTAAGTCTGTTATGACTTTGCTATTATTTATGAGTTTGTAATATTTTACCCGATGTTATAAATATTTTTGGCATTTCACGACATTTATTAGTGTACAATGTACATAAATAAATATTAATAAACATAAATAAAGTTGACTGAAAATAATAAAAATAAAACATGAATTCTGAAACATCACAATAACTCCCTAAGAAGTTCTATCAAGGAACCACCATCTCGTCATCACGATTAAAAACATTGTTATTTTTTTTTTTAATATTCACTTGATAATCGCACTAATAATATAATCTCTAATATCACTTGACGAGTATTATAATACTAGAGTATTAAGAGAAAAAAGAATTGCACATCTAATTTAGTAATTAAGCAGCAGGAAAACTTTTTAAAGAGAAATTTAAATAAAGAACGTCTACTATCTCTGCATTTCTGTACGAGGTGGTTGTGAAATTCAAAAATTATTTCACTCCAAGCCAATTTGTAACTTAAATTCAGGTCTCTTATATATCATGAAAGTACAAAAATAATAATCTAAGTATAAATTAAACTCTGTAAGAATTATGTAAGAAATAAATTTTATTTATACATACTTATTCTCAGAAATCGTTGAATATTACGGCGTGGGGTTCCGACGAAACTCAACGCTGTCATTATTTTGATATTTATTGCGTTATATTCCATAAATGCTCTAGAGATATGACGAAGTGTCATTTATGTTAATTTATTCGTATTTCAACGTGCCGCTTTTAAATATGATATTTTATTTATATTGTAATATTTTATTTATATTCTGGCTTCTGGTCGCGACTTCATCCGTGCGGAATAATTACTTTGGGCTAACGCTAGCACTCGGAAGCTATCAAAAGGAAAGACCACGATTTCGAAACATTTTTCATCTGTGCTCCGCACCTGTTGGTCTTAGCGTGATGATATATAGCCTATAACCATTCTCGATGAATGAGCTACATAACAATGAAAGAATTATTCAAATCGGACCAGTAGTTCCTAAGATTATCCCCTACAACGTTACAACATCACAACGTCACAAACTCACAAACTTTAGGTACCTCTTTATAATATTAGTATAGACTATTATTATTATAGTATAGATTAGAAAATAATTTACGATTTTAGTTGCATTTTTAAAACTACACAAATCTAATTTAATTATAAACTAAAGTTATAATGCAACGATATGAAGTTACAATAACTTATTTCGATATTGCTTCTTATAATAGAGCAATCTTTGTTAGAGGACTAATAGAATCTGTCCCCGTTTCTTTGATTAATGGATGGACGGATCGGATTAGATACATTCATTTTGTTCATGATCGCAAGCTCGCTACGATTTGAAACCAATTGTGTTTCGTTTCCAATCTTACATAATTTCATTTATCTTTTATTGATCCGGTATTTGCTGTTTGATTTGAGAAATTTCGATCGGAAATTGTAATCAATTATTTTATATGAGTAATTTCTCAACGGAATTTGCTACACGATCATAATAGGATGTAGCTTTATTTATTTCATTTTAGTGTGGTAAAGTGATAACACTAAGCATAATAATAAGCCCATTTCAATCAATGACTGTTCGTCAGTCTTGTATGCAAACATCTCAGCTACTAGTTGCAATATCTGATCTTGAAATATGACAAACAAAAGAGAGTCACGGGTTTTCACCATTTGTACTGTGGTGATGACCAAGTCAAACACAGATCCCTACCAATTACAACTTCTTAAGAGATTACTCCTAATGTTTAAATAAACTTATTATAAAATTATATAATACTACCTGGCCGGGTGGACGTTCTCCTGCTTTGAAAATAAATAGAATTCTAGAGTCAACCGCACCTACCGGGTCCATTTGTGAATCTAAACCATTTTCAAATCCACTGGAACACGCACACAAAATTTCATCAAAATCGGTCCAACCGTTTGGGAGGAATTTAGTAACATACACACGTACAGAAGAATTTTATATATAAAGACTAGCTTCTTCTGCGACTTCGTCCGCGTGGAATAGTTACTTTGGGGGCTAACGCTTATACAAAGCGAAATCTCTTAAAAGCAGACCAAACCCCATTTTTACAACATTTTTCATTGGTGCTCCGCTCCAATTGGTTTTGGTGTAATGATATGAGATGACAATTTTTGAAATCGGAGCAGTAGTTCCTGAGAATAGAGCGTTCAATTAAACAGACGAAGCCTCCAACTTTATAATACTAGTATAATAGACTTATTAATTGCAAATTCTTCAAAGTCAAAGAATTAGTTACCAGGTGCTCATAAGTTTTGTGTATCATATACTAAAAATAAAACCGTCTATTCATGAAATATTGATATAAATTTTAAACAAAATATAACTTGAATAATTATAACATAATCAACGCATTTCCCACAACCAACCTATACGTCAGAACTCGACTATAATAACAATTAAATTGAAGCTAGTTGTGTACTAACTTTCTCATATAATTTGTATTGATAATTGTTCGTAGCTTGTTATTATGCATTATATCAGTATATTGTAAGAGCGCGTTGAACCGGTCAGTAAAACAATGAAAGTCACTGATCAAAGTTACATAATTTATTCCCATTGACAAGTTACACAAGTTAAGATTTATTTGGTGTTGTAATAGAAAAGTTAGTTTTAGCGCTATCTAACGGCTTTTGTACTTAACTCATACGTTATTTAATTACCTTTTACCTTAATAGTAATTGAGCGAGGTGTGCCGTAAGTATTTATATGGTGGAATAACTGCTATTCTGAATTTAGTAGAAAAAGTTATAGTTTCTTATATGGGGTTCGAGCAAATAAAGTTTTTTTATGGAATCATTATTTTTTTAATAAAACTAGACGCTCGCCTCGGCTTTGAACAGCTTTGCATATAAAAAAAGGCAACTGAATGTCAGTTTGTTATTACTGTCAATATTTTTTAACATCTCCTTTCTGTCTTTTATCTTACTGATTCACATCGTTTTCTATAAAAAAAAATCTAAAAAAAAAACTAAAATCTACATATTCCAAGATTTTGCAAACATTATTTTTATACCAACTTTGCCCTGATAATTGTAAATATAACAAAAAATAAATAGTCACATACGTGTAGCCGTTCTAAAGTGTATCTTCTAAGTGTAAGTGTAGCGTATATATATATATTTATTATTTTTTAGATAATAATATACTTAATATACAATGTTTATTCACCGTTTATCATGAAATTCGGTACAATAAGTTTTTTTTAATGGAGATATATTTTATCTTAATTCGTCGCTAGATGGTGCTCCAGCGAATTCCCTTATACCCGGACCCTTATACCTGAAAGTAGGTATATGCATAAAAAACATATCGATTTTGCTATAACTATGCTATTTTTTACAATCAGTAATAAATAATACGTGTGTAACATCTAGTATAATAAATTTGATAAAAACGTATAAATCCTAATTCTAACTACCATTATAAATACGAATATTAATATTTTTGTCTATTTATACCTTCCAATTAACTCCTCAACCGATCATGATTAAATTTTGGAAATGATGACGGGTATTTTCATTCCGAAAAAAGTAATGTTACCAAAGAGTCGATGAATTCTACATTAGCGCGAACCACTCTAGTAGTTTATATATCCATGTTGACTACTTTACAACAGGAAATATTCAAAACACGTAAACTAATGTTCAAATATCATTCAGACGTATCTATTATGTGAAAAATACAATATTAATACATCGTAGTGTTTGTTGGCCATATTGTGGAGATCCCTTCACCGGACGTCTATTTCGTAACGTGAACATTACTTATATCAATTTAATCTATACTTATCGTTATTCAACTAACTATAGGAGGTCATTCTTCAAACATTTTTATTAAAGAACTAGCTGTGCCCGCGAATCCGTCCGCGTGGTACATAATATAAAAGAACAATGATTAATAAAATCATCTGAAATGTATTAAGTCCATTAACTTGTATACTTTTCTCTCGTACTTGTCGCATCGTCATTAAAATTATTATAACTTTTGATAGACTGAACCGATTTTAATAAAACAAAGACTAAATGTTACTAGAGGATATGCTTTATGATTTTAAGTATTATCGTGAACGCAGTATTTTAGCAGTGATATACGCGTCCAAACAAACAGACAGACGGAGAAACATTTCTAAAAATGGTTCAAATGTATTTTATTACTTATTAGCCTCTGCCCGCGACTTCGTTTGCGTGGACATAGTTAATTTGGACTAACTAATAAGCAGCGAAAGCTCTGAAGAGGATAAAACACCCCGATTTTTAAACATTATTCATTGTTTCTCCGCTCCTATAGGTCTTAGCGTGATGATATATAGCCTATAACCATCCTCGATAAATGAGCTATATAACAATGAAAGAATTTTTCAAATCGGATCAGTAGTTCCTGAGATTACTCCCTACAACGTCACAATTCACGTCACAAACTCACAAACTTTACCTCTTTATAATATTAGTATAGATTCCAAGAAATCTGCAACAAATTTTTGTCACAGAAATGTAAACAATAAACACACGTTGTATTTACATTATTATTACGTGTACAGAAGAAAATTAACAAAATTTAAATTACCAAATATAAATATATGCGAACATATATTATCACACACGGCTATTTTATTCCAAATGATGTACTTTGTACTATGATGACTAAATAGCTAAGGCATCGTATAAATAAATAAAAATATTTAATATTCAGATACTACTATATTTAGTCGAACACGGAGATCGAACCCGCGACCTCTCGGGTCAATAATAGATCGTACTTCCAATACACCATCAGGCCTTTTCAATTACAAATATACTTGAAATGTAAAATTCAAATACTTAATGTGAGATTAAGTCAGAAATTACTTGTAAGATTTTTTTTTAAATTATAACAGGTATTTAAATGTCGATATCTGAACAAAAATGTTTTAACTACAAATACATTTATTATACTATTGAAATGTGAAATATTAGAAATTCTATAATGAATATACCTATTAATCGAACAATTGATGAGTAAAAATCGTTGTGCAACCGAAATTTATTCAACATTCCGTGTGGTCCGATTGAATTTAATCAAATAGTTTAGAAACTCATTATCACGTAGTCGGTCGGTCGGAAACTGTCGTAGCGTCTACTGGTGATCGGCAGCTAAATATTTTCAAACATGGTATGCCTTTTAAAAACTGGACCAATAAGTTATCGTTGCCACCGTGTGACGCGGACGCGACGGGATGCGGTGGCGGTATTCTTTTTCTAAATTCTTTACAAATACTCTTTACTTGTGTTATTTTTTCTCCTTATCAAGATATGTATACTTGGAATTCGTTAAGTTCAAACTTTTAACCGAAGATAATAATAAAATCGTTTAATATTGAAATGAAAGTGTAATCATTCATTTTTTAACAGACAATATCATGTCGAATCCAATATATACTGGGATGTAAGAGGTGACGAGTAACATTTTAAGACATGAGACACCCAAGCCAACCTCACCTGTACGTGGCGCACCCTGCTGATCAACGAACGAGGCAATGGCGATAGCGGGGTGGAAGGGTTTTACAGCCCGACTGGGGCGTAACCACCACGTATATGGCGAAAAAGCCCGTCATAGTGACGCGCTTCTGCGCGTCGCGTTTCGAGATCAGCCTGTGCATATCTAGTAACGTGTGACTTTCGTCATTATGGCCGGCATGACAGCGGCGACCGGCGATGGATAATCTGTTTCTCGGTGGTCGCCGATGTTTTTGGATTGTGCTATGCTTACCATCAGGCATAATGCAGACACTTTGTCGTGCTTAAAAAAAAATGTATATTAATTGGTATTTCCACTCATTTACATTACTTTTTTGATTATTCCTCTGTAAAATGTAAAATTTCTTTATATATAAAATAAATTCAACGTCTTAAATGATATTCTAATTTCCACCATAATTTCATAATATTTCTCAAGTCAGTATTAATGAAGATCCATTTAATATTGTTCGTAGTACCCTTATATATGAAAAAAAAAGTATAATTTATAGTTAACTCCATAGTAAGTAGCTTTTCAATTACATCGTTATTTTCTAAAAAAAACAGTTAAACACTGAGTAGTTTAAAGTAAAGTAATACTATGGAGATTATCCACAATAACAACCTTGTTTAATTAACTCGCGTATGTTCATGTAATTACGTCAGAACATAGTCGCCTAACACTCGAGAGACATTCGCGTGGTGTTAACTATTATGGAAAATACCTCTTGAATGGGATGCTAGTCAACACTCTTGTATTTCACTGAGGTGTAATGTGTTTATATATATTATAATGAAATGTTCCAGAAAGGTACAGTTTTGCTATAATTATATTGCATTCAATGTATAAAGATGATTAAAGATTTTACTCTTAATAATCTTTGTAAAGAGCTAATCTTATAGTTAACCTACAGGAGTTTTTAATCTTAATCACTTTTATATATCTAGATGCAATACAATTATAGCAAAAATTTTCACATCATCATTATTTATCATTACTTTAATATCTTAATTACCAATCAGCATTTCATGCAGAAAACAAACTACTGTTCCTGAGGGATAAATTAAATATACATTAACGCGACCGAAGTCGCGAGTAAAAACTAGTCTCTATATTTTAAATATTGGAACGGAAATTTTAGCAGCCTATTTGACATAATGCAAAGGAACGACCATTAAGAATTACTGCCAAATATCTCGATTCTCATTTTAAACGCAGAGAATATTATCAACTCAATAATTTGTTTGTTCCTTCAACTTGATAATGGTAGGATTCTATATTCAAATATAGAATTCCTTTTCGAAGTAACAACAAAATCAAAACCAGTATTGGCATAAAAACCCTGATATGGCAGAAGGCATTCGGTCAAAATGACGACTGACGTAAGGGACCCAAAGTGGCCGAACCTCGGCTTAGGTTATTCCCGTGCCTACCTTTCGACGAACTGAATCCGTATGATTCGATTTAATTAATTGTATATATGTATGTACATAATACACAGATATACACATTAAATTGATGTGCCAATTTTGTGTTATAACTACTTTAAAAAAGGCCCTTTACAAAAATAACAAGCAACTGTGTGGGTGTGCATGTGTGTAGTTCAGTATCATGTATGTTATAAGCTAGCGAATAATAACGTCAACATCACACAACAGCGGGCTTAAGAACCTTTCACCGATTTGTATTTAGACATTATTGGATAGAACACGACAACGACTGTTCCCAATCACTGACCGTAACTAGATATTTATACATTAAGTAGCTGGCCCGTGCAACTTCGTTTGCACCAAATCGGTTATTACCGGTTTCAAATCGCGATGGTAAAATAGGGGTTGATTGTAAGGGTTGAAAATTAAGGGTTATATGTATTTCCTAAGCTGTATCATAAAATAAATTAAAAAGAAAAATTTTCAAAAAGTGAAAAAAAAATTAAGGGGTGGATCACCCTTAACATTTAGGGGGATGAAAAATAGATGTTGTGCGATTCTCAGACCTACCCAATATGCACACAAAATTTCATGAGAATCGGAAAAACCGTTTCGGAGGAGTTTAATCAGAAACACCGCGACACGAGAATTTTATATATTAGATTTTATAACACGCGCACAGCACTCATGTTTCACGAAGGGAATTAGTAAAGACAGCATTGTCAACACTTTACCTATTTATCCATTTGCCCAAACTGTTTTCTTACTGAAAATATTTTTTGATATCGTTACTAGAACTGTTCTCTATAACACTCGTAGTGTTTATTAATGAAATATATGAATGAACAGTTAATCATGCCAGGCATGTACGCGGACGCGTCCCGTTGGCAAGTTAATGGTGGTGACAGCTGCCATACTACATCGTGAGACAATGAGTTTATAGTGCTCGTATGCAATATGCATATTTTCCCGTAAGACTTCTGTATTATAATTAGTTAATTTATATTTATATTTAGTCTATTTATTTTTTTATTAATGTTTCGATTTTAACAGTCTATTATTTATATAAATACTCGTATGTATGCGTGTTATGCTTCCGTTTGAAATAAATGTATTCGTACTGGCTTACAATATGGAGTTGAGATATGATTAGAAGTTTATACTTTGAGTTGTTTAATACCTTTTTGAGATATTTAGGCATATTAATAGTAATTCATTATGTATAAACGTATGCACTCGTGACTATAAACGATTTTATTCTGTAAGTGTTGTATTAAGTAATGAAGATTCAGTGGTATCGTGTTCGGGCGTAGGTTCAAATCCTGCAAGAAGTCAGTGCTCTCGATGAAGCAAAACTTTTCAACATAATCAGAGCATTCTGGTTCATTTCTTTTTTTTATTGTAGCACGACAAAGTGACTGCGTTATGTTTGATGGTAAGCATAGTACAATCCAAAAACATTGGCAACCACCGAGAGACAGATTATCCGTCGCCGGTCACCGCTGTCACGCCGGCCTGTTGTCTCGTCACGTTATGCTACGTTACGTAGGTACGTTCTAGTCTCGTAAAGTACATATAGGTGTGTTCTAGTAGTTTAACTTGAGAGACAGTCCTCTATGAAAATCTGCCGTAAAACTTATTGCTGTTTTCCAATAGGTAAACTAGCGAATTAGTCCTATATCCAGGCTTAGCGTGTTACTATGTTCAGGAAGGTCATCACTTTATATTAAGTGTGATCGTATTCAAACCTTATTTTATAAATATAACATACATTTAATACAAAATTTAAATTCCTGTTCATAAGTTTAAGGTTGTTTATCTACTCTAAATAAATTATTGAAAATCAATATTAAAAAATGCAGCCAACAAGATACATGAAATTAAAAATTGCGTTAAACCCGCTATTTTAAAAAATTAAAATAAGTACGCCTTTCAAAAGAAACTAGCAACTATATTACATTGTATAATTTACGTAATACACAGACAAAAAAATTAGATTAAAAATCTCGAGACATCTTTGAACGTATTTCCCTTGATTTCAAATAACTTGATGCTTTTCCTCAACCAAATAAGTAATGTTGCGTAATTCATACATGAACAGTATAGTAATTACTAGCGGTGTGGAATGGTGCGGCAAATGGCCACTATCTGTGGTGAGCCTTATAGTAAGGGCTGTCAGGTCATATTATTCGAAGTTTGACCACTTTTCATACCAGTTTCACAAAATAAATTGGGTAATGATTTCATAAAACGGTTCAGTTGAGAGTATGGGCACAATGCGGAAGCCTTGCAGCAAGCGCTGTCATGTCATATTATTGTAAATTTAACAAATTTACAGCCCAATTTTACTAAAAAAGTTAGGTATAAATTTCATAAAAGGGTTTACTTGATAGTACATTTGTTTTCTTAAGAATTTTATACATAAATAATGTATCTATTTAAAGATATATAATTCAAGATTGTATTAAAGATTTTTAAAATTAAAAAAAAGATTAATTGGTTAGTTCATAACTGTCACATTTTTAAAAGCATTATAGATAATTACAGTAATTTTTATCTACAAATATTTTAAAAACGCATATAATAGAATTATATTGAAATAAATATAACGCTTTTTTTCAAATATCAAAACAAAGATGCAATTAAACGTACTGGAACAGGTAATAAGAACTCAATTAAATAAAATACAAATCCGACTTCGAATCTACTTAAACCGAGCACCTGCCTATTCTTTTCTCTCTTATTACTATTGAACGAGACAACCCTATTAAACAGGTCTCGCAACCAGTTTACACGGAAGGACTTTTTAGGCAGTGCATAGCGAGCTTTATGCGGCAAATCGATGTGACAAGCGGAGCTTTGCATGCGTTCCGCTCCGGCTGCGGATACGGTGGTCAATTAGGCTTGTCACGACCATGACTGCACACGGAATATACTATCAGAATTGCATTTAAGTAATGTTGAAATATTTAATGATATGAGATATGACGCTGATTGTAATATGAATGATACGAATCGAAATTCCCTTTTCATTACGAGAAACTAAGTGATAAACGCGATAATTACCTTTATTTTCTCTTACTATTGAAGCTATTTCTTATAATACGTTCTATAAACAATTGGAAACCTGAAATGCACTTATAACGAAATTTTACCGGGTGAATGTTAAGAGAGTAGCAATATATATATGGAGGAGACTTTGCACTCGATTCTCGTTCTAAATTAATTTTAAAAAATGGTACTATATATAATACATATAATATTTGACCGAATTATCTAGAAACATACAAAAATTATACTCAATACTCTAAGCACAGTGTCAATGACCAACGGGTGAATTGAAAGTGAATCTAACCAACCAACAAAGAATAATTTTACGAAGTTAGAACAAACAAAAGGATTTATTGTCCGTTTTATTACCTAAAGTTATCAAATCGGGGTCGCCTCTCAGATTTTATCACCGGTCATTCAACCTAGGTTTATTTAAGTTATTATTTATACTTTTGAAATTCTTAAAACAAACTTTACCTAAGGTTCTCTTTGTTGTCTATTAGCATTTGTTTTTATATTATTATTTTTATGTGTTAAATGTGACCATGAAGTGCCATATCCTAGAATACTGCGAGTATCTAACCTTTCACCTGGTATACGCTGTGAACTCAGCAATAAGTAAGCGGATTCGGAATAATAAGCATATAATAAAATTGTCAAAATGTAAAGAGACCGCGGTAACATTAAATGTTTAAACGTAGCAATTTATTGTTCAGACTATTCACGTCGGTCTCTTCAACCGTTTTCAAATTCAAAATTAGTTTTGTCTAAAAAACGTAACTCTAAAAAACTGGTTTGGTACACGGACATAAGTCTGGCGGTGTTTTTAAAATGAATTCCTGTACCGTTTTACGATTTTGTCTTCCTTTTAATCGTTCGACGAAATATCTCGACTTCGGGAAGGTTTCGATATCTTTTCTCAGTATCGTTCATCTCATACATTCTAAAGTAATTCGATTAGATTGTACAGAACGTTAGTGATCGTGCCTATTACAGAAAACGTCGAGATATACTTCAGTAATTAACAGATTTACACCTTCAATGTTTTCTTCAATTCAAAGTCATTTCATTGAAAACAAATCTAACACATTGAATTACACATTTGTTTATTACGTATAATTAATTATAGTAACTATTTAATTACACTTGTTTTTTGATTTCACGGATAAGCACCTATTAAAATACCAGGAGTGACTTTAAAATAGTCGTTTGGAATTAATTTTTATTACTTTACGTAAATGTTTCTTATTTTCGTTACAGTCTGAGTAATGTATATTTTTTAGTATTACAAAAATCCGAATGTAAGTATCTCTTAATGTTTGAAATTCTTTGCATGTGGTATAATATGCACGTAAACGATGTTTTTACTTTTTAGAATTGCTTGAATTCTAGGAATTAAAAATAGACAAAATAAGACGGGTTAAAGGATTCAAAGAGCCCCGTAGAGGATGTAAGCGATTACTGGGCACAATTATGCCGGCGCGGCGTAACGATTGTCGCGAGCCAAGAGATGCGCTTGAATTTATTCAACGTTTTGAGGTTGTGAACTTAATAAAATCAAGCGCAAAACACAAATGTTTTGGAAGATGTTTAAATATTTTAACTAATGTTATTAACCTCGTCTTTATATTAGTTTACTGGTTGATGTTCACGGCTATGATCTTTTGTCCTAACGATACCCGCAACTCATAGTAGGTCATGTGTCAATCTGTTTCGATCATATGGCTAACAGCATCGATGTTTTCATTGTTCACAGCAGTACACGAACGATCATTATGAAATTCATCACCGAAATGAATACGACTATATTGGAATTCTGCAGACTAGCTATAAACAATCGACTTACGTGGTGTTTCATTGCTAAAAGCATTTTGAACATGAGTGACTTTCCGCTGAGGCGTCTAATCACACTTAAAATTGTGGCACATCATACCACGTAAATTTTCTTCATGGTAACGTAGATACGCAATATTTAAATTGGCGACAAAGTGCAAAAACTAGTGGAAAAAAGATAGATCAAACTACACTTTAAAACCAAAGAGTTTTAAGTCAATCAGTTTTTTTTATTAATTTAACTTACTCGTTAAATCGCCAAACCAAACTGCATTATAAAATGCTACAAATATTATGATATAGATACAAAAAAACAAGATCGTGTATAAAAGGAACTGGTCACTTACATTAAAATATTTCAGATATATGGACCTACATTACCGCTCACTATAATATTTAATGATGGATTTCCACAAAGTAACGCCTTCTTCAACCAAACATAGCAAAATAGCTGATCCTTTTATCATGATTCATAGGTGTGTATGAATTTACAAGCAATCAAAATGTTCTCAGTAAATCAGTTTGCTAAAAAATTAAGCAAGCTAACTCATATTAAATTTGGACAAACGTTAAATTAAAATATTAATAAGTGAGAGAGTAAATAACATTTTTTGACTTAACTTTTTATTTTATTTTTTATGTTATTTACTGGGCGGCACGGAGACATTAAAAAGGTTGAGAAACGATGTGCTAGGGAGTTGTTTACGTTTGACAAAGTGTACTACGTAATAATGAGACGGTTTATTGATACGACTTACGTGTATAAGACTTTTAAATGTCAACATAAGCTCCTTATTGTTGTAAAGAAATGTTTGATGTTATGTTTGTTTACATTCATATTTAAGGGATTAAATACGAGAAATACGGAAGTATTATGGATTGTCGTTGGACATTGAATAATAACATGTTTATTTATATTAAATATTTATTGCAGTAATATTTCTTTATTATAAGAGTTTAGTTGAGATTTAAAAGAGTTAAGCTATTTTCTTTCAGAAGAAGTCACATAAATAATTACAAAAAGTAAGGATTTTGTTTCTTGAACTGACTACGCTATTGGTCTGGCGAGGCCTTTACAGCTTCACTGGACTACAAAAAGTACGGAACACACACCAATTTTATATAAGACTAGCAACTTCCTGCAACTTTTGCTATGCAGAAATTGGTTTAGACTCTTTATTGTATATATCTACATTTAAAAAAATAACCGTAACCGTTTAACCGTACCACGCGCGCTGGTCTTCGGAGTCACAGTTTTACGGTGAATCCTATCTGGGTACGAACTAAAAAATTCGCTACGTCTTATCTTTGCCGTACCGTGAAGCTGTGGAATAATCTCCCCGCCAGTGTGTTTCCTCCTTCCTATGGCATGGGGTCATCCAAGCGCAACGTGAAGAGACACTTACGCAGGCCGGTATAACAGCGGTGACCTGCGTTGGATAGTATATCTCTCGGTGGTCGCCACTGTTTTTGGATTGTAATATGCTTACCATCAGGCATAGTACAGTCCCTATACCGTGCTACAATAAAAAAAATGACTAAGTGACGGATAAATGACGGATTTTTATAGAAACTTTCATTACTTTCTTCACCAATCTCTTGAACCTTCAAAACTCATTCCATAGTGCTCATCTACACACCACAGTATATAAGGAACCCACATGCAAAATTTTACAGCCCCACTAGTTTAGGTTGTGCGTTGATCAGTCAGTTAGTCCCTTATAAATAGAGAAAACACCTTGCAATGTATATTTAAGCATGGAGGCATATATAAACTACAAAAATGCAATAATAGCATTTTAAAGATCGTTTTAATATACGAAAACAATAAGAAAGTTGATGTATTATCTAAGATTCTTTCTACGTAATTAATACCTCCGTATTCATTTTGTTCAAATGAAATCTTAGTTTAAAATCTGGACTCAACTGTCGAGTATTTTTAATAGTCGCTCTCTCAAGTAGAAACTAAAACGAGGCGACATGGGTCTGCAAAAGCTATTTGCTAACGAAATGGTTCACATTTCATTTGAATTCGCAGAGCCGTCGGCTTCGAGTCAGCGCCGTCAGAAATTACGGCTATAATCCAATCGTGGAATTCAACTGGCTAGGCTTTAAGTTTTCACTCTATTCAATCTAGTGATACTATTAATTTGGTTACAGATTTTCTTGGTTCAAATATAAGTTTTACAAGATATATGTTACGGATTTTAAAATCTTGTTTTCTTTTATAGGGAATGCGTGTGTGCCTGTAAAGCGGCTTATGTAGAACTGTTACTCTTCAGAGAAGGAATTTTTTAATAGTTATTATAAAATTGAATATTGACTTTCAAATATTAAGATTTCAGAGTTTTCTGTTCAAAGTATTAGTATGAAAAAAAGGTTTTTTTTATTCTTTAGACAGTCGATTGTCGAAGGATATCATTATTAATCTATTATCTAGGTATTTGTGATAAAATGAATTCGTCTTATTTTTCCGACACAATATTATGAAAGAAGGATAATAGTGTATATTATTTTTATTGTATTTTGTAGAGTAATTGATAGCGACATGTCAATCAAAGAAACAATGTCTCAAAACAAATAAATTTATTAAAAACAGAAACGCAGACTCCAAAAACATTTAAATTCTTACTAGTTAAATTAATAAACAAATTTGTTTATGAAACTTATTCCTTATTCATCCAGAAATATCATGTATAAATTTATCGTACGTCACTATAGTGTTATATTCCCATGCCATATAAAGCTTGTCAAAGAACTACATAAGAACGTACAATCAATTTAATAAATATAGTAGTCAGTTCGAAAAAAAATATATAAGAGAAAAGTGTTTCCAATAACTATTGTAAGGTTCACAGTTCTACAGTTTTCTATCAACAAACTAATTTAAAGCGCCATCTGTCCGAGACTGATGAAGTTTACAATTAATAGCTATAATCAACATTGACAATAATTTAATTTGTTATTAAAAAATATTGAATCCATTTATCGAAATATAAATTATCCTATCTCTCAAGTTTGACCAAATTTTACATCAATACAATCTTTCGTAAAGACGGGTTCATTAGTTTTGGAGTTCATCGTGGACAACCATCATGAAATTGGATCTTTATGTAATTAGACTACAACAGTTCCTTTTTTGTAAGTGAAGAAAAATCAGTTTAGTAATAAATAAATGAAATAGTATTTATTTCCTAATCTACAATTGTATAAATACAACTCAAATGAATGTTATAGGTTTCTCGTAATAATTTTCTTTGAAAATCATATCAGATCGTGATTCATAATGGCATTATTTAATTGAAAGTTCTTTGTACGCCACTAAAGAGATAAAAAAGATGGTACTTGCAAATATAAGACGGTAACTTAACCATATCGTATTTATAAAGTAAGTTTCTTCACACAAACACTCCATATACCAGGAGAGTATACAGTTACAAAAGTCATACGTAGGCGGTTCGAGACATTACAACAATAGATGCAATTCTGACGTGACATAGAACCGCTGTTCTTACAATAATATACTTTGATTAAGCGTCTCCGTCCGAACACATTCATACCCTTCCTACGAAATGTAGATCCGCTGAGCTGTAAACATTTCTCAGGCATGCAAATGTCACCGTAGCACGTGTAAGAACGTTTCGCACCGTCTCGGAGTAATTCGTTTGTTTATTTATGGCCTGGTACCTTCGCATCGAGAAATTATGCATACGCCCACCTACGCATGTGTATGAATTGTCTAAAAGGTTTTGATTAGAATACTTCACTGTGATTTTACTTGTTAGTTTTGTATTTGTTTATTACGTTCATTTCTGTATATGGAATCAAAGGAGTTTGTGTGTAAAGAACTATTTAGATTGATATGATATTTACAATGATAAATATAATAGAAGTTGCTTTAAATCAATAAAAGAAATCACACGGAAACAAACACTTAAATAAAACAAAACAGTTCTCAAGAAACAGTAGTTCCAAGAACGAAGTCCCATAAATAAGTTTTAAAAGGTAAAAGAAATAAAGACCTCAACAACATTTTTGAACGCTCTGAATATAGCTCAATTTACTAATTTATACCTATACTATGATATGGGGCTCTTCAAGAAGGGTCTGAAACGCGCTCTTCAAAGTCGGCAACACAACAGTGATACCCTTGGTGTTGCAGTTGTTCATGGGCGATGGTTTGTTTTTTTTCTACAACAAGGATCTTGACACTATATTCCGCTGGTGTTATTTTATTTTTATTTTATTGTAGCACGGCAAAATGACTGCACTATGCCTGATGGTAAGCACAGTGCAATCCAAAATTAATAGCGACCACCAATTGACACACTATCCATCGCCGGCCACCACTATCATGCCGGCCTGCAAAAGCTGGATATGCACAAGCTGATCCCGAAAGGCGACCCGCAGAAGCGAATCACTATTACGGGCTTTTTTGCCATATACATGGTGGTTGCAACCCAGTCGGGCTGTAAAACCCTACCACCCCGCAACTGTGTACTGACGTATTGATAACTGTACCTTAATGGTGATATATGTATGTTGTTACGTTTACCAATAAGAGATATAAAATTTACTATCCTTACAAAATGATATTCAAGTGGCAAGATAAGTTTTAGCGAAAGACTCGGGCATCTTATTTCATGATAAATCGATGTTATATCGATGTGATAAAGTGTTATAGGTTTTCTGCCTAGAATATTCCTTATTATATTATTCATCGGACTCTTAACTGTTGCATTGTGTACATTTGTAAATAAATAAATAATGTAAAAGCAAAAACTTATTCACAGTTATTATATACGTATATCATTAACTGACCTGTTGATTTTGGTATGTCGAGGCCAAAGCTGTGTTCCCATCGTTGCTTACTCCTCATCCTTTGGGAGGCAAGTTTACCGTTATACCACTGGTTTACCTGTAACAAAGAAACCTTCTATATTTCCGTTTCTAAACAACTGTTAATAGAATTTCAATTAAGAATAATTAGCGAAGGCGAAATTTCTCTAAGTAACTTCCCGATTTTAATTTATTAGGGTTGGCGCAAGGGAATGTTTAAGTGAATTGGTTTTAAATATATGGCGGAGATTGTATTAAAATGGATCTCGTGAGCGTTACCAGAGTGTAATGCGATCAAAAACAAAGTATGCACTGTTATTTATAGTTTAATCATGGTTTCTACAATATTAAATAACTAGGCGAATAACTGCTTCTATATTTACATCCTTACACATTAACCAAATATTTTTTTCGAGCAGAGGGTTCTCGGTTGATCTGTCTTCACAACCATATAATAACAATACCACCAATAACAACACTCGTGGTCAGCCTCGACCAGCTAACTCTGATCAATAATCCGGAGTGATAGCCCCCCATATACATTTATTGCTATTTTTTAAAACAAAGGACTAAAAAACACAATTGCATCTCATGAGCGTTTAGATTCAGCAGGCCGGTGAAGCTGTTAAGACCTTGTTGGGTCAATAGCGTAGTCAGTTCGAGAAAAAAAAAAGTTTAGATAGAGCCTCGACACCGCTCGAGGCAAGTTTCGTCTCCTAATAAAACAAATTAGATTAAATGACAATTTCATGAAGTGTTTTTTTTTATTCTGGAAAAGGGGCTATGCAGGCCTTAGTCCAAAGTGTTCCTTTAATAATAATACAGTATTATTTCAATACTGACTTTTTTCTCTCACTGACTACGCTATTGACCTAGCAAGGTCTTAACAACATCACCGGGCTACTTCAATACTGACAAATATTAACAACTAGTTCGCTTCCAGCGAACATATTGAAATGGAGTATGAGCTATGCTTCGATAGGTCTAAGATAATACAATAAAGCAATATTAAATAAATATCCTTTTAAATATTTACACAATGCTTATAATAAGTATTAAGTGGGTTTATAGATTTCAGGTTAACTGTTCGTTTGATAAGTAATTTATTTTACTTACATTTGGTATCTTCCTTCATTCTATATTCAGATATTTAGGAAATCATTTTTAAAAACTTTCCAGTTAATTATGTTTTTGAATTAAAACGTAATAAATTGTATTTAATGTATTTTTTAGCTAAAGACGGATAACTTCTTACGTACGTACATATGTACACACATACATTTTTATAATTAATAAGCTATTGTTGTAACAAATATTTATAACAAAATGATATATAAATACGAGGGAACTTAGGGCTGGTTCCGAATTAATCGTTGAAACATTATTGAATTGAATTTGATTCAGTTAAAATAAGGATTGTAATTTTAGAATGAAACGTATGGTAACAACCCTATCATTCTTTATAGTCCGTCTTCAATTAGCACATAGCTCGAGATGTGGAACAGCGCTCCTCATTAGGAGAGCAGAGTGAGGCAAGAGGTAGATGTGAGATAACGCATTACGCATGCGCGGGCTATTGTCTTCGCGCCAGATGCCTAGATAATGCGGCGAAAGCTCGACTCGGCTATAGGAAACTTTCGGTTCTATTTTTGTGTTATGACTTCAATATCATAGCGTCGTTTATTGATAGTTATGGTGATAAACAAAACTTTGGATATCTTTAGAAGGCATCAATGTTATATGTCTGCAAATAATAATTTACAGTAATCGTTTTTATTTTTTACATATTATAAAAAAGTTATAGTCTTTTTGAGAAGTTATTTTTACCAATATCTATATAATACCTTTAGACGAGCAATTCTTGTATATTTTTATATATTCAGGATCTCGAAAACGGCGTCATCTATTTCCGTGAAACTTAGTATGTACGTAGTTTCGGGGAAGATAAATAGATTTAGCTAGATTTCATTTATAGAAAACAATTTTTATCTGAGTTTTAAGATAATGAAAAAATATAGCTAGAATATAAAGGTAAATTTCGGCACTGCTGTCAAAACAAAAATAGCTCAAATGGAAATCAGCTGCTTCGAAAATCCGTCTAATCCCAGTTCGAATCCGAGTGACAGCAAAAGGTGTGTCTTTTTTTTATTATCAAAAATTCTAATTTTTAACAGTTTGTTTTAATTTTAAAATGTTTTTAAAGAACCGAGCTAGACTGGGTCGTCTAGGTATAACCTTTATCAATTTAAATATATCAGTTAAATTGAGCATACAGCATGTATCCAACATAACCTTATTCATCACAATTACCATTGCAATAAACATATTAGAAGATATTACACACATTAAACTACACGTTGTTTAAAATATATGGTTGTGCGATGAGATTTACGAAGCTTCATTGACTCTGATTCAGTATAAATATCAAAGTAATAAATAGATCGCGATATAAATAAATGTAAAATAGAAAATCCATGTTCAAGTAACTCGACTATGTTTAAGATAAAAAAAATAAGCTCTTGATGAAACGAAAGAAATTTAAAAGCGGTATTTCTCACATAAAAACTAATACATAACACATATTATAAAATTATGTAATGGAAAACAATTTAAAATTGTAAAAATAGTAGGGACATTAGAGAATATAATTAAATCAGCTTTCAGTATAAAGCGCTAATCATTTAATTACTTGTGGTAATTTGTACTGCTAAATTATATGGCTTTAAAGATCAACGTTCAATCTGAAGTTATTAAATTATTTGATTCATAAAATTAGTGTTACGACGGTGAATTCTCGTGTTGATATCTAGTTTCACTCATATAACTGCTAAAGGTTTAATAGATATTAATTAAAATTTACTAATACATGTTATTTTATTCTAATAAGTTGCTTCAATTTCAGGTTGTAAAAACCATTATAAATAATATTTATATAGTTACTAGCTGACCCGGTCACGTATTTCTGTGGTTCAGTTGTTACATGTTGGGTTAAAATTATGATAAAGAATGCAGTATTATGGGGTAATGAGTCTGCCTGAAAACTTTATATCGAAATACGTAGTCACTAGATTAACAGAATACGTGCAACTTAAAAGAAATTAAAACATTGCACCATCTATGCATAATCTATATCTATAACACTCGTACTACAGTTTTCTATCAACAAACTAATTTAAAGCGCCATCTGTCCGAGACTGATGAAGTTTACAATTAATAGCTATAATCAACATTGACAATAATTTAATTTGTTATTAAAAAATATTGAATCCATTTATCGAAATATAAATTATCCTATCTCTCAAGTTTGACCAAATTTTACATCAATACAATCTTTCGTAAAGACGGGTTCATTAGTTTTGGAGTTCATCGTGGACAACCATCATGAAATTGGATCTTTATGTAATTAGACTACAACCGTTCCTTTTTTTGTAAGTGAAGAAAATCAGTTTAGTAATAAATAAATGAAATAGTATTTCCTAATCTACAATTGTATAAATACAACTCAAATGTCTGTTCTTTTGTCCAGGTTAATACCCGAAATGACTGAACTGATTTTAAGGAAATTTATGACCTTAAGGTTATTATTTATATCTTCCTACGCTCGCCTATAAGAGTTAAGTAGTGATATCGAAATTATAATTAGAATAACAAAAGACAACCCAAAATTAATTCAGATAAAATATTAAACAAAGTCGTGGACATCAGCTAGTATGGAATAAAAATTATTGCTAATATATATTATTAGCTTTCGTTGGCGGTACCTTTTTCTTAATAAAAAGTACATTATATCCTTTTCTGTACGCAAAGTTTGATGGTTGGGTAGTTAAACCATGAAAGTGTAACAACCAAACTCACTTTCGCCTTTATATTATTAGTCAGGATATTTAGATTGTAAAGTACATAACAATAACAAACACTGATATTTATTGTAAGCGATACGCATAGTCTATTTGTTGTATTAGCGTTAATGGCCGAGGTAAGCGCACGTGCCACGGGCCGGGTGCAATGCAAAGCGCATAGCTCGCCATTCGCCAACTTGAGCACAACGGGAAACAGGTACACGCATATATAGAGTACACGTAATAGGCACTGACCAAAATCAGTTAAATTAAACGAGAACAAATTATACTAATACACTATCTATTCTTCCGCGTAGTCGGAATGTTGTGTTTTGTTTTTTCGACATTATGAACTTTTATTTTCGATGCATTTAGACGGTATTTAGCTGTATGTATGGTCATGTGCAGGTAGCATTATGCCTTTTCTGACCAATCCAGCTCGACTTTGATGTACTAATGGAGACAATGAGTCCAGATTTTCATTATAGTACGATCATGTAATTAAATAATATAGCAATTGTAAAAACTAACCCTAATCTGTCAATTCTTTCAATATTTTTGAAGGTCTCTTCTCATCTGTCACATTCACTAACGCATTTTTTATGTGGAGATTTTTTAACCCTTCATCATTTTACTGTATGATTTTTCAAACATCTTCTTACATACAAACCTAATCCTGAGAATTAGAAGCACAATAAAAAAGTATTACCTAAAGAGGTTCGGCCGTTCGGAAGTGATGAACTACCTATGTGAACAATGGTGACGTCTAGATATGACGTCAATATCTGTGTATCTACCAAAAACGAATGTATCTGTCTATGTTTGTAAAAATCTGTATCGTGAAAAGATAAACTAGATCGAGTTTTTTGCCGGTTCTTGTCAATGACTGGGTTGTTTTTCGATTCGGTGATAGCTGTGACTATCATAAGCACTTTCTTACGGTCTAAATTGAATAAAGTATTTTTGATTTTAATTTTGACATACTAATCGTCAATGGATTGTTTATAGCTTTTGACTACAGCATCGCATTCGATTTGTTCTATCCCACGGTAACTCTACTAAGCCTTTAGCGCTTATTTAAAGCGTGCTTGGCTAGCTAAGTTGTAGTTAGTAATAGACTAGTTAAGTTAAAATCTGCCGCAAAGCCTTTATTAGCGTGTCGTGGCGGTTTGAAGTTTAAAGAAGGAAATAAAAACGTTGTAGGTACCTACTTGCAGCGGCCTGTTTGGGTGCGGATTGGGTGCTTACTCGCTTTTCTAATATAGATATGACTTACTTCTCGGGAATAGTACTTTTTTTCAATAAAAGGTAACCTATGACCTTTTTTGTACCCCTACCAACGTTCACACAACATGTCGTATTTATCGGTTGAGTACTTAAGGCATATAAGTGTAACAAATAAATAAATAAGCACACATTTCCATTTATAATATTATAGTAAAGCTGTGGAAGAATATTATAGTTGGAAAGGATAATAGACTAGACGATGATTTACGTTAGTTGAAATCCTACAATTTGCTTGAGCTATTAATGGAGAAATACATTGAGATGAAAATATAGCGTAGTGAATGGTTTTTCCTAATACCTGACTCACTAGTTACTGTCGATTTGTGGCAGCCGACAGCTGCTTTCGAGGGCTAGCCCTTCCTCAAGGCATAGCATGTTAACGTTTAAATAATATCTTTATTGTAATTGCATGGGATTATCTTCAAATGCTAATGCCTAATGATGAAATAAAAGTAAGAAATAAATTTATGTTATGTAGTTATATTTATGTATCGTATAAAAAATGACAATAATAAAGTAGTAAACTGTTATTAAGCTTTTCAGTCACATATAGTGTAATAGCCTCTGCCCGTGACTTCGTTCGCGTGGAATATATACTTTGGACTAATGCTAATATGCAGCGGAAGCTCTCAACAAGATTTTTTTTTACAATTTTGAAACATTGTTCGTTGGTACTCCGCTCCTATTGGTCTTAGCGTGATGATATATAGTCTATAACCACTCTCGATAGATGAGCTATATAACACTGAAAGAATTATTCAAATCGGACCGGTAGTTCCTGAGACCCTACAGCGTCACAACATCACAAACTCACAAACTTTACCTCTTTATAATATTAGTATAGATAAACAAATACAATAGTAAAAAAAGAATGCTATACTAGCTTATACCCGCGACTTCCTCTACGTCGTTTATTATCTTAATTGTTTTGTCATATCTAGAAGAGATTAGACAGCGTTTTCGATGAAAGCTCCCTAATAGCTCGACTATTTCCGACACTTATCTTTACAACAGTTATCGTTATGTTTCAACCAATTTACATAGAACCTTGACAAATCATAGTACATCTAAGCCTTGCTTGTGTATTACTCTGTCTATAAATGAAAAACCCATAAAATCCGTTCAGTAGTTTTTCAGTTTATCACGAACAAACAGTCGCGGTGGAAAACTTTGTTTCATAATATAAAGTTATGTTATAATTACGTATATATAAAACTAATTTGGTAACTGGAATTAGAATTTTAAAAGCAGCAAGTTATATTTCTGCTAATTCTCCGAGTTACGTTAGATTGTTACTAAAGATATCTCACGAGAAATTTAGTTAATTTATTAGGCCAGTAAATACTTCAAACATTACGTAAATGTTAAAAGCCAACACCTAAATTAGTAGGAATAATCATGATTTTATATTGAAATTTTATTTTCATACCATAGGTGGGTCACCTGATGTTCATTGATCACCACCGTCTATAGACACTTGCAATATCAGTGGAGTCGCAAATGTGTTGCCAGTCTGTGTTAGGGGTTGGGGGAGAAGGAAAGAGGAGATAGCGAAAATGATGAGAGGTGGGCCTCCGGCGTTCTCACTGACCGAACGAAACGCAACAGTGCAAGCACTGTTACTTCACGTCGGTTTTCTGTGAGAGGGTGTATTAAACTGAGCGAGCCGACCCATTCATACAGAAGCCAGTAATAGCTTCAGCGTGGTTCTACCACCTACTATTTTTGCTTTGTTTTTTTTTTCTCAAACTGACTACGCTATTGACCTAGCAAAGTCTTAACAGCTTCACCGGACTATTGTTTTTTGCTTTGTGAATGATATCTCTTTCTCTATATGAATTCTATGTCGAGAATTCCTTAAATCATCAAAATGAAAATAATATTTCCTACCTCCATATAATCTTCATCAGAGAACTAGTTGGTTGCAAAACGAAAATGTAAATGCAAACAATGGTTGCGTTATTATTATACGTAGAAAACGGAACAAGTCAAGCATTAGCAGTCTGTTGCTTGTTAAAGGCGATAGTTGCAACAACGTACCATAAAGTAAGAGTATAATTAATCGAGCTTGATTCATAGATGCTGTCTCGGTATAATTTCATTAATTATATTGTTGTTAAAACAATTCACGTGTGCAATTGTATGTAGATAATATTTTCTATTAAACTAGTTGTGTCCGCGGCTTCATTCGCGTTAAGAGATACTATGGATAACAGTACAATTATTTCAGGAAGAAAAAGGTCCTATTCCTCTGACAACGTGTATACAAAATTTTGTGTTAATTACTTGATTTATTAAAACGTGAAAGCGTAGCAAAAAAACAAACTCACATTCGTATTTTTAATACTAGTCAGTATTATTAAAATTTATAAATGTTCATAAATAAAAACTTACTACAAAAAAAAAATTACATATGAATACTTGCACCTACCAAAGCTAATTGTGAATCTAAACCATTCTTGAACCTACCTAAATACTCGCAAAAATGTAATCAAAACCTGTTCATCCGTTTACGAGGAATTCAGTCACAGACACACGGGCAGAAGTAATCTATCTATACTATAATAAAACTGTAACAAGTCGAAATCTGTACATTAAATATTTTTTGAAAATTTTAATCAGGGTAGACTATGTTATCGATATAGAAGCCAAAAATAATCTTTTTACAAATTTTGTCTGTCTGTCTGTCTGTCTGTCTGTCCCTATGCACACACATCACTCTGAAAGTACTGAACCAATCTTGATGAAACTTGACATAGTGATAACTAATATTACAAGATTACATCAAATATACTTTTTGTCTCATAAAACGCAAAGGGTTCTCCAGGATAAAGGATTAAAGTGTAGAATATAAACCCGAATTACTCTGAAAGTACTGAACCAATTTCAACGAAATTTGACACGGTGATAACTAATATTAGAAGACTACATCCAGGATACTCTTTGTCCCATAAAACGCAATGAGTTCTCCAGAATAACGAAAAACAAAAATTTGCAGTTAACGTAACTAGACTTTTTTGCGACACCTTAGTACAAGAGCCGGCAACGTTAAAAGAACAAGAATTTTAGAATACCTGGTTCTTTAATACATCAATATATATTTTTTTATATCATAAGAGGCAAACGAACAGGTGGGTCACGTGATGTTTAGTGACCACCACCGTGTATAGACACTAGCAGCACCAGGGGATTTGTAAGTGCGTTTCCAACCTGTATATGGGGGAGTGTAAGGGAACCTCCGGCACTCTCACTGACCGAACGAAACATTACAATGCAAGCACTGTTATTTGACGTCGGTTTTCTGTAAGTATTCTGGCAGTATTAGCCCGAACGAGCCGACCCATTCATGCTGAAACCAGTAATAGCTTCAGCGTGGCTCTACCACCTACAGACATTATCAATATATCAATAGACAGAATTTAGGACACTTGGTAGCGGGTTAACGTTGTATTTTTAATAGGCATTTTGATTTATGATTAATCAATAATAAGTTTAGGAACATTTTTTTCAGTAACTTTTAAACGCAATTAAACATTCAGACACATTTTTTATAAACAATCATATATATACCCGCTGATATATTTTATAAATAAAAAAAAGAATGTGGTGTCGTGGGACACCAGGTAGGAACGAAGTTCTTTCGGCTAATGTAGAATCGACACTATTTGGAAAAAAAAATCGTGCTCAATTTTATGTAATCGTAATTCAAATTATCAATTAAAATAACAAAATATGTCTCTTTATTTTTGTTTGACAACATAAAATTACATAGAAATAGAAATAATTACAAAAAAGGAGAAAGAGAAAGATATTATACACTACTCGCTTATGTATACGACTGTCGCGCCTGCGCACGTCTCATTTAACTGTTTTATTCCATGCACTTTTCGTTACAGTTTTACTATCACATTTTTTTCAGTTCGGTCGCGCAGCAAAATCTCTATCTCCTCCAAGCCTGCCGTAAGGAACTTCGTTCCAATAATAAATTTCAAATCAATTATTTTTTTCATAGCAAAGAACCAATTTCATTTTATTAAACATTATTGACCACCATATACAACGATAAACGTAAACGTATGACTTGGGATTGACGCCATCTCAAATATATGCGTCGTCGACCATCAGGCTATACAAAGCCGAAATACCTTGGGCCGGCGAGGTGAAATATCTTGGTGTTACTTTAGATAAACACTTAAATTTCGATTCACACACAGAAAGAGTGCGAAACAAAGCCGTATGGTCTTAGGTCGTTTCTATCATTTGCTTTGTCATAAGAGTAAAATATCCCCCAGACAAACTCACTTTATACAAAACTTGCATCCGTCCGATTATGACGTACAGTTGTTCGGTCTTTGCACATGCGCAAAATCGTATTCAAAAGTTGCAGGTTCTCCAGAACTGAGCCCTACGTAAAATCACCGGTGTCCCATGGTACGTCCGGAATAAGGATCTCCACAGGACCTGGAGATGCTTTCTGTCTGAGCGTATATAAAATCACTTACAGGTAGTTATTTCGAAAAAGCCGCGAATCATCCCAGCCCGTTAGTGGTATCCGCCGCGAACGATGAACCCGTACCCAACGCTGCGCAGTATAGAAGACGACCGCGACACATTTTTACCGACCCTCCTGATTCAATCACGTCAGCGAACGATCAGTACCAGCCTGTCTCTTCAAACAGAGCGTGTTCTCACCCACGCCCGCATAACCGCAGATCACGCCGCCGTGGTCTGGGACTAAATTTCGCTCCCGTACACCAAATTAGGCCCTTCTCGGCAACGGCTCAAGCCTAGATCTGTTCCCTGGGCGTGGAGCCCTTGAGTACGCTGCTCACGCGATACAGTGACACAAGAGTTCTACCCTTATTTTTCGTTATCCTATCCTACATAGTTTAGAGGATTTTTTCCTACACAAAATACATATAGAAGTTGTTGAGGCACGCATGCTTGGTACACATGCATGTTTCAATAACTTATATACGTATATAAGTTACCGGACTACTAAGACGAGCGCTTAAGGCACTCAGCCGATTTTATTTAGGCAACCAGTTCAAGGGTACACGGCACACCTCGGCTTGGCTGTTGCCTGTTGCATGCAAAATCGCGACCTATCTTAACTAATCTAGCTAACTATTCATATATGTATGAGTTGTTGAAACGTATATGTATACCAAGCATACACGCCTCAACAACTCCTGCATATATTTATTATCGGAAAATTGAGAGTTTTTTAGTTCGATAAGGAAAAAGTAAACCCTTCCACTTTCATGTGTAACATGTTTCATTCAACATCATTCAGTGTTTCATGTGTTTCACGTATGTGGGGGTGATCGTGTAGTGTTGTAGCAGTGATGTATATTTGTGTGTCACCGTATCGCGCAAGCAACGCACTCAAGGGATCCTTACCGAGGTATTGAACCTGATGTATAAAACTGGCTTGGTTTGAAGGTGATAGGTACTATGTTGTGAGTGGTACAGAGATTATTTATAAAAATATATTGGAAATATATTTCAAATACGTTTTTGAAACAGTTTATAACTCTTAGACAATAGTTTCAAGCAAGTGACATTTGACGTTTTCGGCGGGATGTTTGACGCTTCGATACGGTGTTCATATATTTTTCTTTAATACAATGGAGTATAAAAAGGTTTTAATACAATAGTTAGTTATGATAAAGTAAGTGGTAGAGATGTTTATTCAGTTTTACGTAGGTTAGTTTTTATTTTAATTGATCCTGGTAGATGACGCTACGAATGGGTACTAGATTTATTTAAAAAATGAATACATGTAATCTGGGTATATGTTTAAGTGAATCCTTGGATAGTTTGGATTCACAATTGGAAACGGTAGTTGTGGCTGCAATCGGGTATCAGTTTTATTTGCGGGGTGGTAGGGCTTTACAGCCTGACTGGGTCACAACCACCATGTACATGACGAAAAAATCCGTAATAGTGATTCGCTTCTGCGCGTCGCGTTTCGGGATCAGCCTGTGCATATCCAGCTTTTTGTAGGCCGGCATGATAGTGGCGACCAGCGATGGATAGTGTGTCACTCGGTGGTCGCTATTGTTTTTGGATTGTACTGTGCTTACCATCAGGCATAGTGCAGGCATTTTGCCGTGCTACGATAAAAAAAAGAAACAATTTTTTCGCGTGATAACCAATTTGGTGCAAACGAAGTTGCACGGGTCAGCTAGTATATAATATAAAGTTATTCTGACTCCTATGAATAATCTTTCAAATATGTTAAAGTTTTTGTTTCGTTTAATCATGATATGAGTTATATGAGCCGTTTTTTATAGTTGCAAGGTATAGTGACGTCAAAGTGCCTAATGATTGACAGTACGATAGAAATACAAGAGCGGACCAAGAGAAATCCGTACTGATTCTGTGATCTGTTCTAAATAATCGTAACTGACATCTTTTAAAAATTCTAATTTAAATTATGTACATGTACCTTCGTAAGTTAGTTATATATTTTATTTGCATTTGCCCGCGGCTTTATCCACTTTAATGTAGGTTTGTCCTATCTCTTGGGAACAACACTTTTTTTGGATACAGAGTGCTATATGTCCTTTTCTTTGACAACGTGTAAGTAAAGCTTTATTGCAATCAGATGAACAGCACATGGAAAACGAACAAACAAATATTATTTTTTACATTTAAATACGTAGTGACAATAGCTAAGTACGTCTTCCTTCTCTCTTTGTAAGCCGATAGAGACGAACTCACTAGACATTCAGTTTTAGAGAAAAAAATGACATCACTCTATGTGCATTCGTTAAAAATGAATTTAACTCTCTATGTTTACACGATGAATACAGCGCAACTGGTTAGTCGCCAGCAATATTTTTAGAGGATAATCATTAGTCGATTCTTGTTTTAAATGAATTAAAATAATAAGTGCATAATATTTGATCTAATTATCTCGAGAAAGGCAAAACTGATATACACTCAACAACAGGTGATTTATGCAAAAAAGAACTGGTGTAATAATAAGGAAAATAATGAATCACACTGTGCCGTGCAGACCTGCCCGCGGCCTCACGTCGACCCGCGCCCCGCTTCTCTTTTTTCGACTGTGAGGCGTTCCGACGATAAGTAGTTACGTAATGACTAACCTTGAAACCTATAACATTGAACTTAGATGTGATTTTTACGTTTAAAAGTATCCTTCCAATGCTTTTGTAAGTCTGAGAGCTAACATTGATTTAGGTTTTCTTGGTTGTTTATTAGTATTTGTTTTGATATTATTATTTTATATGTTAAATGTGACCATGAACTACCAAAGGATTTAAGGTTGTTGAACTTTAAAAAATCACCTGTATATAGTGAAAAAAGTATTTTTAATATTGAATACTGGAATGCGACAACCACAGCTAATTCATAATGGTAGGTATTGCTGATATTTTACTGAGTGTCTGGTGGTGGCGGTCTAACTAGACACACTTGTCTTACCTTACTAGCCGCTGAACAGACACTTATCTAATAAAAACTAAATTATGTATATTCATACATGAACCAAAAAATACCAAGTATAAAAAGAAATTGGTAATTCGGTTAGTACATTTATTTTAGTGAGTAATCCATCTTTAAAGGAGTTTATTTCACATTTAAAATTATTGTATATCTCTTTATGAATCATCACAACATTGTTATTTGACTTTCTCGTTTAGTGACACTTTAAAAGCCGATAACGTTGGCGTTAGTCGAAAAAGGGACACATTACTCTCATATATACATATAAATAACATTTAAGTGTCTGTTTGTAGTGTTAATACAACTTTTTATTAAATTAATATAATGCGTTACTTAAAACGAAGAAATCTGTTTTTAAATTTCTTATGTGTCTCTCTGTTTGTTTTGACTCGACTTTCACTGGCAGATGATGATTGAAGCTATTAAAAGAGTAATCTTGATTTTAGAAACAAAAATAGAGTCTGCAACAAATCAGTTACCTGTACGCGCGTCCTACGCGCACGTTTACACTGAACAAAGTTTTTTTGTTCAAAAAGCAAGTGGACGAAGTCGCGGGTAAGAACTAGTATGAAAATTAAACGATTCCATCTATATCTCGTAATTATATAATATAAAATTACAATGTAGTACAAATAACTTTGGTGGGTGGTAGAGCCACGTCGAAGCTACAATTGGTTTTAGCATGAATGGGTCGGCTCTCCTGGGGTAGTACGACCCGACCCACAGAAAACTGACGTTAAGTAACAGTGCTTGCGTTGTTGCGTTTCGTTCGGTCAGTGAGAGCGCCATAGGCTCACATGCCCTCTCTCTCCTCCTCCTCCCCAAACACAGGCTGGCAACGCACTTGTAACTCCCCTGGTACTGTAAGTGTCTATGGACGGTGGTGACTGAACACTAGGTGACCTGCCTTTTCATTTGCCTCCTATGATATTTAAAAAAAAAACATATTTTTTCATTACAAATTATGAGTAAACATTGACACTCCCTCATAATATACACGTTCGGTTTATGTAACCTTACTCACGTTTTACTTAAGTACTTAACTATTTAGTTTAGACTAAAGATAAGAAACGTTTTGTTTCTGACTTTCCCGTTATGTTTGCTTTCATTTGGACACGACTCTAAATCAAATAGAACATCCGTAATTCTCCAAACAATAACCTACGTTATGAGTACACGTTTAATAGACACGGCGTCCAGGCCCTTATTTAAAACAGAGTTCCGTTGAATTTCTTCTATCTATTATTAATATATTATATATATAATATTTAAATTAAATATTTGAATAAATAAAGTTATTAATTACTAGCTTCTGCCCGCAACTTCGTTCGCGTCAAAAAGTTACCTTAGGCTAACACTAACACGCAGCGGAAGCCCTCAGAAGAAAAAAAAACATTTTGAAACATTCTTCATTATTAAATCGAGATGAGCGCATTCAACCTACTAAACGAACATACCCTCCAGCTTTATGGTATTAGTCGATATTTCTACTCTTCTCTCGTACTTGACTCCAATCGTCATTTCAATTACAATAACTTTTGAAAGAGTGGACCGATTTCAACGAAACAAATTTTTTTGTGAACTCAGTACTTTAGTAGAAACGCGTGGCCATACAAGCAGACAAACAGACAGACAGACATCTTTAAAAATAATTGAAATGCATTCTATTACTTTTAGGAAGAAAACCTTTAGTAATTATACACTCACAATATAAATTAGCAATGACAGATTCGTAGCTCATGACAATACAAAAAACAGAAGTCGTTCCGTCTGACATTTTGTAATATTTTTTTATAACGCGCAGTGAGAGCCGCAGTAAAAAGGTTTAAAAACGTAAACACGCAAATGGTGTTTCTACATACTTATTTCTAGACGCAACAATTTTTTTTTTTTCACAAAAATCGAGAATGTACAGACACGTTACATATATATATATACAGATTTCTTGTTAATAAATGTGAATCTATATAGTGTATAGATACACTGAAGTGTCTGGTTGAACCGATTTAACAAGCCTTTTTTTAGCAAATAAAAAACTTTTCATAATATTATCTAAGCTACATATGACAAAGGGCTACGGGATAGGGGAAGGATCGCGCGTTCTGACAGTCCATGAATCCCAGGGACTGACCTTCAAATCGGTGGTGATCCTGCAAACAAAGAGCAGAAGGGTACAAATCCACGAAAGCGTTTCACATGCTATAGTGGCAATATCTAGGCACACCGACACCTGTGTCTACTATACCGATGTGACTGACGACGCGATAAGTAGGTTCATTCGTCGGGCCGTGGACGCTCCGGCACGGGATATTGTGGATTACAACCTAAAAATGTCCATAAAGAATGGAAATGAAAGCGCTTTAAAAACAATAACGTCATTAAACCAAAAATAGTTAATAATAATTGAACAGTTAATATTTAATAAATGACTAAGAATAATAATAAAAAGGAAAAATATATATATATGCTCACGGATACGATTTTTACGTATATAAAATATTACATGTAAGCAAAAAAAAGGTGCGGACCAATAGTCTGCAGAATAGAACAGACTAAAAAAAAGCTACATATGACTATGTTTTTAGGGTCTAAGTAGTAATTTATAAAATTTACACAGATAACTTAAGCCGCTGAAAGGATTATAAGTTAAGTAGTATTCAAAAAGTAAGATAGAAAGTAAGCTCCATATATGATATATTTGTAGGTGGTAGAGCCTCGCTGACGCTATAAGTGGTTTCAGTATGAATGGGTTGGCTCGCCCGGGGTAGTACCACCCTCTCACAGAAAGTCGAAGCGAAGTATCAGTGCTTGCATTGTTGCGTTTCGTTTAGTCAGTAAGAGCGCCGGAGGCCCACCTCCCTAACCCTCTCCTCTCCTCGTCTCCTTCCTCCACCTTCTTCCAAACACAGGCTGGTAACGCACTTGCAACTCCCCTGGTATTGCTAGTGTCTATGGACGGCGGTGATCATTTTACATCAGGTGACCCGTCTATTCGTTTGACTCGTATAACGACGACGTATAACGTTATAATATACCTATATTTACATTATTATTTTTCAATGTTCGAGATAGATATATGACTTTCACTCTTTTTGCATCTCAAAATAACCATAAGAATAAAATTACTTTTACCCTACTTTATGATGATAGATCTGTTTAATATTTGAAAATGTAGAGGCATGTATTTCAATAAATATCAACGGGATCGAAAAACTAGTTTTGTAATTGCCAACACAGATCGTTAAAATCTTGCGTTTCGGTCACTAGTACATATCTCGGTAAAGGCCAACAACATCCACTAGTGATAGAAAAATCAACATAACGCTATAAACCTAAATATAATAAACACGATTTAATGCAAATATAGATTATATTTAGTACAAGTTGTTTTGAAATTTACACTCACCGATAGAAATTTTGCATGATAAAAATTAAATAAAATAGAAACGTATCTGGAATATTGAACCAACTCTAGTAAATTACCGTGACTTATTTTATTTTGTGATATAGTACTTTAGAAGAGGGCAGGCTCTTAAGGGTAGATGCCGAAACAAATCAACAGGTGCTTGGCAACAAATTCTCAACGAGAGGGTAGTTGATAGCCAGATGGACTTAGAAAAAGTCCAACCACCATTAGTAGATAGGCAGACGGACTTAGAAAAAACCCAACCCCCATTGGTAGATAGCCAAATGAACTTAGAAAAAGCTCAACCACCATTTGTAGATAGTCGGACGGACTTAGAAAAAACCCAACCACCATTGGTAGATAGCCAGACGAAATTAGAAAAAGCCCAACCACCATTTGTAGATAGTCAGACGGACTTATAAAAAGTCCAACCACCATTGGTAGATAGCCAAACGAACTTAGAAAAAGCCCAACCACCGTGTTTCATCACTATTTTTTGCTTTTCCGGAAGCTCCGAATCAGTTGCAAGCATTCCAACCTGTATCGATTGATACAATCTCCGAATACATGCTCAACTAAGCTATCATCACTTATAAATCACTATTAAGGGAATTATATATGATTTAACAAGAAAGAATTAATCTCTTTAACGGAATAACAAATTTTATAACTTCGAAGACCAAACAAATAATTGGTGTACTCATTATTAGAAGTTAAGACAAAAAATAAACAAAATACCACATCAAAGACTTTCCATTCTGCATATATGTTAGTTAGTGTATTCAAGAATTTATTAAGATTTATAAAATTTATTGAGCGGAAATCGCTATTGTCATTTTTATTGTGGTCGCCGAAAACATACATACGTTTTCCATATATTCCGTAAACCCTTAGCGATATTCACAAACGAAACACGACACTTTCAAAAGGTTCTAATAAACGTATAAATAGTTAACGGTTACGTCAAACTTTTAAAATCTTTTCATTGTATTTTTAACATGTTCGTGTGAAAAACATGTTATCTTTTATCAATAATTTAATTCCGTGTGACGAATGTATTTTATTATTTATTTGAAATATACCTACATTTAAAATAACACCGGCCAGGAGATACGACATTATGTATTATAACTGTACATATGCAGAATAATTAATACTCGATAACGAATGTTATCGTTATCCGAGTATGACCATTTCTTTACCACGTTTTGTAGTCTAACCGGTGTAATTAATTTTAAAATTCGCTCCATGCATTCAGTATTAAGTGATATAGGTTATATTATATCAACTAATTCCCGTCCATTTTGTAGCGCATAAAATAATCTTTTTGATTTAAAAAAAATTGCAAATGGTTAGAATTAAAATCGAAAAAATATATAGGTACCAAAAAGTAATTAGAATTCGCAAATGATCGTGGTTCTGCGCCGATATATTCAGGAGTTCTGATATGATTGAACTTCAAAAAACTGTATTTTCATTAAATGTATATAAATATAGGTAATTAAACAATACGTTTGTTAACATAGCTAAAAATCACCAGTATTTTTGCAGTCTCATTTTATATTAATAATTGTACTCATTAATGGCCGAGTTTTGATGTAGTTTATTAGCACTATCACTTTCAATCTGTGTACTGACTAGCGAATTGATGAGATTCATAAATTGACTGTCTAGTAAGATATTTATATCTAGTTGCATTCGGTAATCACAATAATATTCAAAAGAATTGAATAACATTTAGAATAAGTGCCTCTTGTTTTGTTGTAAACCTAAATAACCTCAGTTTTATGAAGATATCTACTATTACATAATTACAATATTGTTACTTAAAATTATACATCCAGTGTGAGTACTGTGAAGGTTAAAAATGTAAACCTGTCGTCATCCTGTGTCGCCGATCACACGTGTTCCATCCGTCACAGAATATTTTCAAATTAATGATGACTATACCGATGTGAACTGGTAAGTGTAATATCCTATATCTTTCATATTTTACTCATATTTTATATTTTTCGTAATATACTAAGACGTCAACCGACGACAAGTTCAACCATCCGCCAACGTCAAGATCAACCGTCGACGATCGATACGTTTAATTTTTTTTTCTTATTTCACAAAGTTTTTTTGTTGCAATGAGACGAGACAGCTACTAGTTAATTCCAGACGATTGTGCAAAGTAACGTCTTCATCAATGAAATATATTTTTAAAACATAAACAACTCGCCTGAGTAATAACATTAGATGTAATATTTTAAACCTGTTCAATATAATTTTATGGCAGCGTTTATACATAACTTTATGCACTAAAATCATATTACTTACGCTTCACAGCTACGTACGTCTCAGGGTTCTGATAATATAATAAAAAACGTAGCGAATCAGGCGTAATTTAAACTTAAATTAAGATGCAAGAATTCGATTCGAAGTCGGGTCCAACGCGACCTTGAAGGCGTAAAGAAAATAAGCAAAATATTCAAGAGTTCGTCATTTATATTCGAGAATGAATGCGACCGGACGGTTAAGGTAAGCAGCTTTCTGTAAACGTAAGCCGATGATAGTACGGCACATACTAAAGCTGCTTTCACATTGTCAGTTTATTTATGAGTTTGAAAATACATCATTTATTTCAATTTTATTACGATATTATTATTATTGAAAATTCTAAGCCATATACAGAAATAAAGTGAACGATATATTTATAAAATGTTCTGAATTACTAAACTGTGTACATTTCTCTCAGACCCTCCACTGCGTTCATATTGCACTAATTCTGTATCGAATGATATAAAGGATTTAACATGAAGTCAGATCCTCATTGTTTCGTTTAATGTCATTCATATTTTAGTTTAGTATGAAGAATATGAATTATTATTTTATCAGAATCCAATTATCCATCGTTCACCCGTTGTCTATATCTGTATTCAAAAAAATATAACAATCAAATATATGTGACATTCTTTAAATGTATATCTGTGTCGTATCGTATAAAATTATAACATAATAAATAAGACAAAAACGTATAAAGTCAAGATAAATGACTATTTCAAAACTTATCACGTAACATTGGTAATACTTTACAAAAACACGCGCCGCGAAAATATTAGTCTGGCAGGCGTTTTATAAAGCGAATGCCTTTTATGATTTGACTTGGCATGTGGGCGATATTCACCGTCAACTTTCGTTGCACGATGTATTACCACATCGACATTGTTATTTTTGGATGCTCCTGATTCCGCATTGCGTAAGGTTGGTGCCTTCTTCATTATTATAACAAGACCAATTTACTTTTGTTTATAATTTATAATAAGACTTCGAGTGAAATTGTTTTGTGTTTACTATTATTTTGTTTAAGACAAAAACTGTTATAGTCTGATTTTACAGAAGCATATGTGTAAAGTATATTAATCTATAATGATATTATAAAGAGGTAAAGTCTGTGAGTTTATGATGTTGTAGGAGGTAATCTGAGCAACTACTGGTCTAATTTGAAAAATTCTTTCAGTGTTATATAGCTCATTTATCGAGCAAGGTTTTAGGCTATATATCATCACGCTAAGACCAACAGGAGTGGAGCAGTAATGTAAAAAGATTTAAAAAAAAATCCTTTTAAGAGCAGAAGCTACGTGTTAGCAGTAACTATTCCACACGGACGCAGTCGCAGGAAGATGCTATTAATAAATGTATTATAATTATAAGAACTAAACTAAAAAATGCGACTGCTCGGCAGTTAAAATATTTTGGATTTTAACTTTTTTAATTATCGTTATCTTCAATATCTTCAAGTACGTTAAAGTTAATTTATCTTTTTGTAACTTCTAAACCTATATCGATTGATTTAACGTTATCTTATATCTTGATATTCTCACATTGAAAATTACTTTTCTCGATAGAAAATGTATGCATACATTTCAATTATAGGAATTTATTTGTAAAGAATTTATATACGGTGCGATTAAATAAATTCTAAGTCAACGTGTCAGTGAGATATTTAGATTTTAACGGTATAACTCCTACGATCATTGAGATAAGATGGTACACGTCTCTGAGTACATTAATAAATGAAACGTGTAGCGTTGTATCTAATGTGATGTTTGATAAGATATGTGTGATAGTAAATTTGGAAATAGAAGAGAATGCCCTTATACTATTCCGTTAAAGACAATTTATTATTCATCGACCAAAATTATCATTTTATCACCAACAATTACGTACTGGAATTTAATTGGGACGTTTTATTTCCAACAATAAAAAAATATCACAAGATTGGTAGATACAACAGCAAAGTGAGATATTTCGAATATAATGGATTCTATTTTATACAGTAAGAAAATAAAAATACACGGTATTCAAGATCACTACATTAAAATAAGAATAAAATAATTAAAAAAAAGTAATTAAATAATTATAGAATATTAATAATAAATTTATGATGATTTTTTATGTATTTGCATTAGTAAGTACTTAATAATAAAACCAGGGACTGCTTTATCAATGAATAGTATGCTATTTATTACTTCTAGAAATGTCGTACATACAAAACTAATTTGAGGACAATAAAGCGCCAATCTTATATCTATATGAACAATGTTAAATAAAAAAAAAATGTATAATTTTTAATACTACTCATATAAAAGTTCAACTCATTGATTACTATAACTAAGTATTGTAGGATTTTTTTCTGGATTTTGCGTCTTACAAATATTTTGTATTCGTTAGGAATCTCTGCTTCTTTCAACGCAGAAGATAAGTAGACTTAGTTACGCGGGCAAGGAAGAGCAATTGAAGCTTATGAATCGTCAGTTATGATTGTCTGCTCATATTAAAGAAAAGTCGTAAATTGTGCGTTTGTATGATTACTATGCGAAACATGAGCACTCTGACAGTACTTAATGAATAAAATAAACATTATCCGTGTGGCTTGAATTTATGGCTAAAGGTTTTAAATTTTTGATCTGAAACATCTATAGGCGGATAGTAAACCTGATTGTTGGCGTGGCGACGAAAAGATGAACTTTGCACTATTAAGGAAATACTCAAAAACATTTGCATTCCTATTTTCATAAACATAAGGTTCAAACTTTTTTGTCGGCCATTCGTTCTATAGTGTTACGCGGTACGCGTCGACGACCTAGCACCTTTTGACAGATGCCGTCAAAAACACCGCGCCTGCACCTAATTGAATTTTTGTTAATAAACATGAATATTTATGTAATAAAATAAATAGTCATTATTGTATGAAACAAATTTGTAATGCTTTATTATTTCATTATGCCATAGCTGATTATTGTCGTAATCTGTTCTTTTATGAATATAACTTATATAAAACAATTTTGATGTTTCACATGTGCCAGGCGTCCCGTGACAGCTCAATTTTTTTTTCTATATTACACAACACAGTACACTATTATCGTTCACACTTTGGTTGTTTCATTACATATTTTATAAATCTTTAGTCTGATACTAAAAATAATTTGTACAAGATATTGTAGTAACATAAAAATGAAATTACAAATATTTACCATCAAACGAAAGCCAGCATTATAAAATTCCTGTTATTAGTACTATTCACATTATTTCATTCTGATATTAGTTACGATTCGTGTTTCGTGTTTAATTTTTTAGACCCTTGGCATCACAGCCCACACTAGTACTACGTTTTCGCTTTATTTTTTTTTTTTTATTTTGTAGACTCATTACTCTACTTCTAAGGGTCATAATATGGTGTTAGATAGCCAATGACATTGTCAATTGAATAAACTATACGTGGGTAGTTACATACAATGGCACGTTCAAATAAACAATAAATAACATAATCTCATGAACTTTTTGAGTGTAAATATATTAAACTAGCCTCAGCCCACGACTTCGTTCTCGTGGAATAGTTACTTTAGGCTCAAGAGGAACAAAAACCGGATTTTGAAACATTCTTCATTGGTGCTCCGCTCCTATTGGTTTGACGTGATGATATATAGCCTATAACCATCCTCGATAATTGATCTATATAACACTGAAATAATTATTCAAATCGGACTATTAGTTACTGAGATTGCCCCCTACAAAGTCACCAACTCACAAACTTTACCTCTTTATAATATTAGTATAGATAACAAAATAATTAAAGTGAATTAATCTAGAATATTAAACTGAGAGCGGATAATTACGATTATAATTCAAAGAATAATTACATGTGATAGAGTGATTTTCACACCGGTTTTCACTGAAAAGGAAAGTACACAATAAGGAAGTGCGATTAAACGGTAGCAATTTCAATGTTGTGAAGTGAGGAGGGAACTCATTATCTCTTGCATCGACTGTACGTTTGATGCTTATTATATGCCCATTAAACGTGAAATATTTATTATTGTAATATTTTATTACTAAAATAGCTTATTATTTCTTATGCATAAATAACATTATGGTGGTCCGACGTTATGCGCGCATCACGCAAAAACTAATGGATTGATTCCGATAATTTCTTTTAATTTTATCTCTTAAATACTTTGTATTTACCTAAAATATTAATTATCACGATATCTTGATTTAAAATAAAGTTGTTAATTTTTTTAATTACGACGTTTACAAGTAGGTACTAGAAGGAACCAAAGAACTTGTGTAAGCCAAGCGTATTCTTGATTTTAATTTATTTTTTGTTATTTCTTCTGCAGATACAATATATTAGGTATTTCATAAAAATACATCTTATGGAACCGCACACACTATTTTATCTTATCTCACTACTTTCTCGCTGTCAAGGTTGTGTTTTTGAAATTATTAGGAGCCTAAATGAATCTTTTCAAAAAGTTTTAGATTAAAAAAGATCTTTATTAAATGTGAATCTTAAAAAAACTTAAAATGCTGTCATCATATCTTCGGTTCAGAAAATATTCCATTCATCGAGAAGACTTGGGGAGAAATTTATAATATATTTTTTTATTTGTATGTTTTTATTAAAACCGTGTTGTGTATGTTGTTCACGAATGTCTCTTATTATTTTTGATTGATGCGCGCAGAGCGGTTCATTTCCATACTTTACTTTAATTCGCGTAATGATTCATCGTATAAGGGATTGGCAATAAAGTTTCCTTTATGTGATGAACTAAATCAACCTAAAATTTATTATTAAATAACTTAGTAACGTACTTTTGGACCTAACTTAAATCTTAAAACTTTGAATACTTAAAACCTTTTGTTAGTTCTATTTACTAATGCGATGACTTCAACCAAATTTAATTTAATTAACTGCAAATGAATTAGGACGATAAGATATGGATAGTATTGTTCCGTAATGTATTACAAACAAGCAATAAGTAGAATAGGAACTGTTTCTTTATTTAAAAAAAGTATACTATAAAAATAAATCGATTTCTTTAGTAATTACAGTTATCCAAAGAAAAGTTCATTCGTGTAAAATCACAAGACAACAACATCGTCTCACGGTTAATTTCGAACAAGGAACAATTTCCCGGAATGCAATTTCGAACAAGCCGAAGAGGTACATGACGTTGTCGACTCCGAACAATATAACAAAAATGAGAGTTACCTTTTAAGGACAAGCGACATAACGTTATCGGTGCGGCGTAGCGCAGCCCTTTTAAAGACGGGTATGAAATGTTAGTACACGGTCCGACTTTTCTCATCGGACAACGGTGCTTAAAACATACTGAATTGCTTTAGACGCGTTCCCAGAGTTCCAATAAATTTTCACTTCATATATTGATATGACATTATGAAGAAAAACTCTACCTGCTTTAAACATGGTTATGATAATTCGTATACATTTAGAAGTTAATTAACTTTTATTGAGTTTTTTGAAAAGAAAACTTCTTTAGTTCCGTTGAGGCATTTTTGGCAGGAGTTGAAGTTATGATATCAATCACGTCATGACGTTTTGAATTTTTATTTCTGTCGGCAGTTTCTTATTATGCGTTTTTATGTTCTAAATATTCCAATCTACACTATTCCATGTATAGTATAATGCATATTTAAATTAAGCACAGTTCTAGAATATCGTAGTCCAAGTAATTACATACAAGATTAAATATTTATCATGAAATCTATAATTTTAATAGTATTCGTGTCTAAGTGTGAAGGATGTCCGTGACGTTTTGTAATCACAGGAAGATTTTTCTCGTGTGGTTAGTTTTTGTATGTATTACAGATGTAAATATTATTTAAGGCTACCATTTAAAGTATTTATATTACTACTTTATTATATATATAAATAATCTACAGTTAAAATTAAAAAGGTCGTTATCAATGGTATAAACATGTTGATTAGCGAATTTTCAAGCATTTTAGCTCGATATTTTTATTAAGCCAGATATGGCAGTAACAATAGTAAACAAAAACAGAAATAATAATTCTTTAAGTTTTTTTTATTCCATCGAAGAAATCTGCAACATTTTTCTCAAATCAATTTTGGATTTGACTGAAATACATTTGATAGCCACCGGCTTATGTAGAGGAGTTTTTGGCGGGATTTCAGTCTGTCATGTAATGGATTTTATATTTTGTTCATAATCTTGTGTTATTTGACTCTATATTTAGTAAATTTGGTTTTGTTTTACGTAATATAGTTAGTTTATTGTGCATAAGTGAAGTGAATGGAAAGCAATACCACAGAGCATGAAATTCTGAGATGCCACAAAAACTCCCTGGAAGGTTATAAAAAGGGATCCACCATCTTGTTAAATAATGAAATAATCACACGACGCTTTAAATATTATTGTACTATAACGTCCATTGAAACAAAACATTGACACTGGTAAGTACTTCTGCGGAGCCAAACCGAGAAAAAGAAGAAGACGTATGTAGAGACGATAGATCTAATAGCTCCGTTTACTAGTATTATAAATGGGAATATGAGTTTGTTTATTTGTTATTCGTCACGTCTTGATTATTCAACCTATTGTTATGATGCCAGAAGAACATAAAAAGGACACTGTGGGTACCTTTATCATTTATTTATCTAGAATCTTATGTTTTTTTTTTTAATTATGTACAGAAACATACCGTTCCCGAGGGTTAGGTTAAATATACATTACCGCGAGCGCAGCGGTAAGCAAAAGTTAGTTGTATATAATGTGGGGCAAGATTATAGTACAATTGTATATTAATAAGAATTGAAGTTAATGATTAATTTTAAATTTTCACATACTTTTCATGGCTTAGAATAGTTTTCTATAGATATCATCGTATCGTTAGTTTTACAAATATAGGTGATTTTCTGCTGATATAATCAATTTTCTATATGTCCTTGTAAACCTAATCTTCAGTCAAATAGATAGCCACATAAAGTATGATGATATTTGTTATGAATCATGCATCAAATCAAATAAAATTAATTTGTCTCACGCTTTTACTATACTGCCAAATCGATTTACGAGAAGTTCATTGGCTCGTTATTGTTTGATATTTGCAGAATTTATTGCATCTGAATATTTATGAATACATTTTGTGATGTTTTATTACAATAGATACAGATTATATACTATATACATTAGAATTCCGACACTATTTCAAACTTCGATTTGATAAATATGAAGAATTAAATTTATATGTTAAAACAGTTTAGTTATTAAAAAGGGTCAGAAAATCGATTGTGGAATTAATTATATTAAATCTAAATTCTGGTGTTACACTTCTTTTGGCGCATTATGAGATATCGTTTGTAGCTTAAAACGAAAGTTGCGCGCTTTTTTTTTTCTCGAACTGACTACGCTATTGACCTATCAAGGTCTTAACAGCTTCACCGGACTACTAAGGCGAGCGCTTAAGGTACTCAGCCGATTTTATAATGGCAACTAGCTCAAGGGTGCACGGCACACCTCGGCTTGGCTGTTGCCCGTTGCATGCAAAAATCGCGACCTAACTTAGCTAACCTAGCTAACTATTCATATATGTTTGAGTTGTTAAAACGTATATGAGTACCAGCATATCCGCCTCAACAACTCCTCCATACATTTTTATCGGAAACTTTGGAGAGTTTTTCAGTTCGTTAAGGGAAAAATTTTTTTACAAAAATAACCCTTCCACCAAGATGTGTAGCGTGTAGGCGTGCACGTGTGTGGAGGTGATCGTGTAGTGTTGTAGCAGTGATGTATGGGTGTGTCACCGTATCGCGCAAGCAACGCACTCAAGGGCTCCCTACCGAGGGATCGAACCTAGGCTTGAGCCGCTGCCGTGGGAGGCCTAATCGGGTAAACTTACGCGCGCCTTTGTAACACACCATGAAGTTAGTTGATAAACAGATAATTTATAATATTATGTAGACTATTTCTTTGAAATATAATTCATAGTATTTAATTTAGTCGTTTGAACTTTAATCTCGATTCAAAACGGCTAGAATATATAAAAGGATTCATTTATATATTCAGGCTAAAGAAATATACCTTCTTATATGCATATATACACACTTCATTTTTGATTATGATGCGCTTATATCGAAGAATCAGTAATAATAGCTACTTGTATTTCTAGCTAGCTTTACCTTCGGTTTCGCCCGCGTGAAGTTTAAGAAAAGATCATTGTAATTTAAATTTTAATGTTAAAATTATGCTACCATTAGATTTAGAATTTCTACGGGTAATATTTTTTTATCGAATTAATTTGCTTTTAAGATCATAATCTGTTATAAATATTACCTAACAAAATAAAACTTATGTTAAAACCTGCCTAGAAACACAAACAGGAACATAGATGTTAAATACATCATTTTTAAAGTATCACATAAATGGTGTACTGGTTTTCAATATATGTGTAGACTTACGAACAGATAGACAAAGAGAGAGACGTGTGCTTTAATAATATGTAAAGAGGAATGGTAATTCCTATCAATTTATTACCTTATTATTTCCCGAGAATTATTAAATTCCTTCCCAAAATTGTCCTAAAACATATTAGGCAATTCAAATGGATAATTAAAATAATGTCAGCGATGATAATGGGTTATTTTAAACTTTTTTACTGCGGTCGGTATTCACTCAAAGTTGATACTAGTGGCAACGAAGTTAATTGACTGATTAAAAGCTAATAAATCTAGTTTTATCTTATGTCTGCGTGTAAATATAAAACGGCCATTAACGTTTCACTTCATAGTTATAAATCTAGTTAAGAGTAACTATCACATTATTTATTGTTTCTCTAACGCACCAGATTGTGCTAATGACTCTGTTAGGCGTTTTATCTGTATGAATTTTTGAAACAGTCCAAAAAAGGGTTATTTGGAAAATTTAACTATTCCCACTATTATTATTAGGACATTGTTTGGTTGATTGTCGTAACTATTCAACCGAAAACATTTTTTAACTGTCTTAAGCTATTTGTCTCTCAAATCTTCATAGCTTTGCCGGTTTGTTTGTACCCGCTAATTTCCTAAATTATCTATCAACTTTGCAAAATTATTGCTATATTCTGTAGTATTTATTGAGAAATGATTATTTGTTTAATATCACCAATATTATTTAATATCACCAATATTATTTAATATC
>JACEII010000033.1:1130056-1182350 GCA_014332785.1 Antheraea mylitta
TACGCTATTGACCTAGCAAGGTCTTAACAGCTTCACCGGACTACTAAGGCGAGCGCTTAAGGCACTCAGCCGATTTTATAATGGTAACTAGCTCAAGGGTGCACGGCACACCTCGGCTTGGCTGTTACCCGTTGCATGCAAAAATCGCGACCTAACTTAGCTAACCTAGCTAACTATTCATATATGTTTGAGTTGTTGAAACGTATATGAGTACCAGCATATCCGCCTCAACAACTCCTCCATATATTTTTATCGGAAAATTAGGAGAGTTTTTCAGTTCGATAAGGGAAAAATCTTTCACAAAATAACCCTTCCACAAGATGTGTAGCGTGTAGGCGTGCACGTGTGTGGAGGTGATCGTGTAGTGTTGTAGCAGTGATGTATGGGTGTGTCACCGTATCGCGCAAGCAACGCACTCAAGGGCTCCCTACCGAGGGATCGAACCTAGGCTTGAGCCGCTGCCGTGGGAGGCCTAATCGCGTGTGCGGGAGCGAAGTTAACCCCCAGACCACGGCGGCGCGATCTGTGGTTACGCGGGCGTGGGCGTGAGCACGCTCTGTTACGAGGGACAGGCTGGTACTGATCGTTCGCTGACGTGATATCGTCGGGCGGGTCGATAAAAATGTGTCGCGGACGTCTTTTATAACGCCCGGCGTTGGGCACGGGTTCGTAGTTCGCGGCGGATACCACTAACGGACTGGGATGAATCGCGGCTCGCTCGAAATAGCTAGTAGAGAGTGATTTAATATACGCCCAGATGGACGGCACCTCCAGGTCCCTGTGGAGATCCGCCTTCCGGACGAACCAAGGAGCACCGGTGATCTTACGCAGAGCCCGGGTCTGCAAAACCTGAAGCGTATCTAGCTTCCTCGCGTGGGCGAAAACCGGACAACTATACGTCATTACCGGACGAATACAGACTTTATATAATGTGAGCTTATGTCTGAGGGACAGTTTGCTCTTCTGACAGAGTAAATAATGGAGGCGACCCAAGACCATAGCGGCTTTGTTTCGCACTCTCTTAATGTGGGAATCGAATGTTAAATGTCGATCTAAAGTGACGCCGAGATACTTGACCTCGGTGGTCCAAGGTATCTCGGAATCGTATAGCCTTATGGGCTTTAGCTTGTTCGCGCGATACCTAGGATCGAAGAGTATCGCGGTACTCTTATCGGGGTTAATACCTATGCGCCATCGAAGAAACCAATCACCGAGTGTGCTAACGGCTTTTTCGATGCGATCTCTAAGTCTACTCGGCTGCCAGCCAGAGGCGTAGATGACTGTATCATCAGCATAACAACCTACCTCGACTCCCGGGAGCTTAGGTAGGTCACTGATGAACAGGTTGAAGAGGGTGGGCGCGAGAATTGAGCCTTGCGGCACACCTGAGCGTATCGGACGGGGCGATGAGAGTTCGCCGTCAACTCTAAAACGGAAGGTTCTATCGGCTAGATAATCGCGGAGGATGTGAACTAACCTATCGGGTATGCTGACTTGATTTAACTTGAATATGAGCCCTTCGTGCCAGACCTTATCGAAGGCCTTGGCGACGTCGAAAAATACTGCTATTGTACGTTTCGGATTAGTGTTTTTCACGGGCGGATCCGGCTCCGGATGCGGATCTTTATTGAAATTAGAAAGGATGTACTCCGTGAGGCGGAGTACTTGATCCGGACAAGAGTGTTTGGCGCGAAATCCAAACTGCTCGGGTGGAATTAAACTTTTCTCGTTAATTGTGACCTGGAGACGGTTCAGAAGGAGCCGCTCGTAAAGTTTCCCTAATGTATCAAGCAAACTAATCGGGCGATAGCTATCGGGAAGCGTAGCTTTCTTGCCGGGCTTGTGAATCCCTATCACTACAGCCCTCTTCCAGACGGCTGGAAAATGACCCTGGGACATGGCCGCATTGAAGATGCAGACCAATAGAGCTATGATGCGGTCAGGAAGGAGCTTCAGAACCTCGTTCCTGATCCCATCGGGACCTGGGGACTTCCTAGGTTTGAGACGCCTGATGGCGGCCGAGACTTCGTCAAACGTTATCGGGGTTAGGGTATCCGCCGGAGGAGACGCGAGTGCATGCTCTACAGCTGTTACGATGGACTCTATTATGGAAGGGTCAGTATTATTAGTGTTTGGCGAACACTGTTTTTCTAAACTCGCGGCGAGACATTCTGCTTTGTCAGTGTTATCGAACGCGGGAGGCAACCCGGGGCCTCTGTCGAGAGGGGGCATAGGAATGACCGTATCGGACTTGAACTTACGCGCGAGAGTCCAGAATGCCAGGTGAGAAGGCTGGAGATCCTCCAGAAACCTGTCCCACCTGTCACCCCGGATCTCAGAAATGCGAGACTTGACTGCTTTACGTAAAACACGTAAGCGTTCGCGGTTCTCAGCGGTCGGGTAAGCGTCGTGGGCACGAGTCGCGGCGTTCTTTTCCGTGATCAATGCTCTCACGTCATCAGGGAGTATAAAACGGCGTTCGTTCGCCGCTTGTACCTCTTTCGAGGTCTCCCTGACGGCGGTCTGGAGATAATCAACCAGGGAATCGATGGCCGAATCCGCGTCGACTTTAGACACCAACACGTCCGGAATTCTATCTAAACTGTTGGGCGACGGACTATTTTTAAAGTATTCGCTAAGTTTCGCGTAATCGGCCACTCTGATCGGCGTCGGGCTGAAGTCAGAATTATGTCCTAACTGTAATAGAACCGGGCGATGATCCGAGTCGAGTTCGTGTATGACTGATATGAGTCGTACAGGAAGCACGACATTTTTTAGCAGAGCTACATCTAAAACTGACGGTCGGCAGTTGTCCTGATAATGCGTGGGTTCCGGAGGGGCTATGACGTCAAAAGCGAGCACCCTACCTAGTTTGTCGAGTATCCTCCCGTTACGAGAAGTACACGGACTGTTCCAGATAACATTCCCGCAATTGAGGTCCCCCGCTATAATGACCGAGTCACCTAAGTCGAGCAGTGCCTGCAAATCGGATCTGAGTAGTTCTTTGCTCGGTGACAGATACGCGGAGACAAGAATAATATCAGAGTGGCCAGTCATCGCGACGCGGCATACTGACGCTTCCATATGAGTAAGCGCGGGCGGGTCTAACGGCATACAATACAGCGACCGCCTAAAATAAATTAATGTGCCACCCCCGCGGGCGACACGGTCGTTTCTAACTATGCAGTAATTCGCGATTCTCGGATTACGCATGCTCGGTTTTAACATCGTTTCCTGGATGAGGAAAACGTCAATCTGTCTATCGCGTAAAAAGTCAGCTACTAGATCGCGCTGTGTCCGTAGGGATCTCGCGTTAAAAAACGAGAGGCAAAGACCGCGAGGTTTTACTTTATTCATTCCCGGGAATTTTAAAACTAATATTTGGGCGACTGTGAACGGACGAGGCGCTGTACGGTGGCTCCGATAGCCGGAAAGCGCGCTAGAGCTTTAATGAGTTGTACCCCGTGGGGGTTCTCCTCTACCAGGGCGTAGAAGGCGAGCACCTCCTGCATGTCGTGCTCTATAAGAAGTTGCTCCATCCAGTCAAGCTTCCCCTCGAGAGAAGAAGATGAAGGAGCCTGGGTCGCCTTAGGTGGCGGCGCCAGAGGCCTTGAAGAGGCCTGAGGCTGGGGTCTGGGAGCCCAGGGGGCCATAGGGGCCCGCCCGGGTTGGGCCGCGCGCGGCACAGAGAGTGGCGAGCGTGGTGTAGGTGCGGGCGCTACCGGGGCGCGGGAAGCGCCCGGCAGGCCCGGGAAGGCCTCCACGGACATGAGAGGTGGAGGCGGACGGCGGGCGGCGGGTGCAGACGCCCTGGGCGCCTGCCTCGCCTGACGAGGGCGTTGTGTGCGCGGTGCGCGGGGACATCCGCGATAGTTCGCGGGGTGACCCGCGTTACCGCAGAGCACACAACTGGGAGGGTCGGGAGTGCCAGGAGCGCGCTCGCACTCCTTCGTGGCGTGGTCACCCAGGCACTTGACGCACCTGGGGCGAAGATGGCAATTCTTCGCGGAGTGGCCATAACTCTGGCAGTTATGGCACTGCGAAGGAATGTGGGTCTTGCGTGGAGGCTCAACGGTGATCCCGTTGAGGCCACACACAGACGTGAGAGAAAAAATGGCCTTGCCCTCCTGCGACCGGTCGAGGATGGCCAGAACCATGTTGTAAGGGGCGCGAGTGCTTGGACGGTACATACGGTGTACCTCGCGGACTGGATAGTTCTTCTCCTTAAGGGAGAGCGTAACTTCCTCGACCGAGATTTCGGCCGGGACTCGGCGTAACACGACACGCAGGAGGCGCTCGTCTTCTAACGCGTACGTAAAATACGCGAGTTTCATCTCGGTGAGGAATCGGATTAATGCGCGGTGATCGTCCGACGTGGGACATTTAACGCGAATGCCCGCCGGAGTGCTGAGTGCATTCGTGTAGTTAATACTTCGCGATTTTAAGCTATTAGAAATGGCGGTCCATTTCGATTTGTCCTGTATCGTAACAGGCGGCGGCGGACGCGGCTTCCTAGTTGCGGAACCCTGAGTGAGCGAGACGGAGCTATTGCTATTTTGACTCGCGTTCGGCTTACGCGGCGGTGTAGCCGAGGTCGACGGTACGCGAGCGCCATCTATATTGGCGACTTTTTGTGGGCCAACGGAACCCGAATCCGTCGGGCTGGCCGTACGACGCTTTTTATGTGAGACGGTTGTGTACCCGTCTTTATCTAATTGCGCAGAAGGCGCAGGAATCGCGGTCGCGGTCGGCTTGGCGGACGCCGTTACGTCTAGCTCCATCTCGGAGCCGGTCTCCGGGCTGGAGCTCGATATCGGGGCCTCAAGTAGGCCTTTATCGCGCGCATTGAGAGGCAGTTGCGGCGATAGAGTCGCGAAAGAGTTCGCGGTCGGGATATTAAGCGCGAAACGGCCCTCGGCGGCCTGCGACATAACATTGTTGTAAATTGAATTTACAATCTCCCGATCTAAACCGCTCTCGAGGAGATTTATGCGAAAATAATCGGTTACAGCTAACGGATCCATCGCGGTGGATCGAGGAAAGGGAGGGGCCGCGAAACAACCTCCCTGCCTTAAGGGCAGGGGGGCACGCCAAACGGTAAGCTACGGGACTATATCGAGTCCGGGCCAAGAGAACTGTTTATAACCAAACAAAGCGAAAGCACAAAATAAATAAATGAGTGGGCGAGACAGAGGAGCATGCATATGAATAAAATACTATAACATAAGTAAATAATGGTTAAATAAATAGTAATAAATAGGTACTTACATATATACGGAGGCACAGAAATATATTACTTTATCACTGAATAGATAAAAATTAACGAAATATATGAGGAAATAAATAGATAATTAAACAAATAAATAATAGTTGGTAAGATATTTAAGAATAAGGAATAGAAAAATGAGTATATAAATAAACGGATAAATATATAAATAAGGGAATGTCTCACTCACTCAGGTAGATGTTTCACACGTGCGGCACAGCTGTGTCGAATTGATATCAAACACAAAGGACAACGAAGCACGAAAAACAACGGGTCGTCACTAATCTGCGAGTACCGAAGTCGAAAACAAAAGAAATCTGGCAGATGCGTTCGCCGTCAAGGCTGGGCATCTGGCGCGCAAATGCGTGCGTTCAGCGCGTTTGACGGATCGCAACTCGAAAATATTTCGAAAAATAACGGTCACTTTACTGAGCGCGAGCGTACGTCCGAAGCGTGCGGCGACACAAATCGGACTCCCACTACTGGACCGATTTGAATAATTCTTTCAGTGTTATATAGCTCATTCACCGAGAATGGTTATAGGCTATATAGCATCACGCTAAGACCAATAGGAGTGGAGCACGCATAAAAATGTTTTAAAATCGGGATGTTTCTTTTCCTTTTGAGAACTGCTGTGTGTTAGTGTATCTATTTCACACGAACAAAGTCGCGGGCAGAGGCTAGTGTGGCTATAAACGTATAAAAATCCGTTCTCTCGTAGAGACAATGATTCTAAAGTCGAAAAATTGGTTAAATATTAAGAAAAAAACTTTTTGAAAGAGTAAACTTTTTATTGAAGCTTAATTTCGATCAATTATATTACATTTTCTCAAAATATTGAATAGTTTTTTCCTTGAATTTTGGCAGTTGTCCGATGAATAAAGGATGTTATGAAAATACCACTATTAAATGTGAAAGATTAATATTAAAGACCATTTAGACTTGATCAAAACTTAAAATAATCTATTAATACTAGCTGTGTCCTCTACTCTGCACATGCTTTTGATTACGCATTGATATCATTATTTCAATACCCAGCCTTTGATTGAGCACGTCGGGGAGAAGAGTGAGATGTTCGGTTAAAATAGTCTTGTTCTGGTTTTGTTGAGCATTCTCTCTATCGCACGGCGTAACGACTGTTATAGACAAAGATAATGCTATATGAAACCAAACTTAGCTATTTCGGTCTACTCTCCGGGGTGAATGATTCTAAAATATACTCCGGGTTTAATTATCTAGGTTTACTTATTTTAATAGTTGTGGCTAGTAAAATGAACAGAATAAAAAGTGCCAGCTTTTATGGTGACCCGTCACACGGTGTTCGATTTACTCAAGCTCGTACATATATCATTGTATTTGTGGGTTATAACATTCGCTTTTCTTTTCTGAATATACCACTTCCTTATGTGTAAACCATTTGTTAACGATATATTAAATAACATAAAAATACATATTATGTATGTACTTGTATACTCGTATGTCTATATATTAATACGTGAAACTAAATTTTTGTACCCCTTTTTTAACCTATTTTCCGTCAACGGGTGAACTTGAAATTTGGCATAGTTAAAGTTTATATGGCGGAGAAGTGCAGAAAGCTGTTTATTTTATATAAAATGCATTAGAAGTACATTAAGTTAATTAAAATATGCCCTACTCACACTACTACTCGAATATTACACAACATATACAGACATGTAAATAAAAAAGACATTTTGACAGCCATCAATAATTACGAACTTCAAAAGAGGTTGTGAAGGAGGTTGCTATGCTCGACTATATGTATTTTTTAACTCTTACGTTCTAATTACCATTTTTCATCCTACATTCAACAATGATATCATAAAATTTAACTATTATTGTAATTTTTATTATTTTTTATGGTGAACTCACTTCAAATGATGAATTAATAGTAAAATGAGCCAAATAATACTTTGTATAATCAAAATAAGAATTTTGTTCATAAAAGTAATCCGAGACTTAGACCTCCACGGTTACAATGATGCAATTCAACATCATGTATCAACAAAAAAAACAATATTTTCAAAAGCTAATGGTGGTATTAAAAACGTCTTTGTCTTGGATTCACCATTTGATATATTTGTGGACTGTGTTACTTCAAATGATGAATTAATAAAAAAATGAGCTAAATAATACTTTGTATAATCAAAATAAGAATTTTGTTCATAAAAGTAATCCATAACTTAGACCTCCTCGGTTACTATGTTGCAATTCAACTTCACAGACTACATTTAATTCAATATCACCCAGAAATACCACCCCATGGTGTCGTGTAAAATTAATTGAAAATTGTTTCATGGGTTGCGATCATTTTTTTTTATTTTTGTAAAGTTACTTGGTTAAAATTTGAGTTTTACCACGTGGTTTTTGTTTCCAATTTATAATTAATTTTAATTTTCCTTTACACATTGATTTTTTTTTAATGTTTATATAACAAAGATCATGGCAAATGGCAAATAACTGAGTAGCCATGATGCAGACCTTGGATTATAGAAGTATACCCTTTGACAAAAGAACTCTAATAAAGTTCAAACTTTAAAAAATCAATTAACTATGGTCGAATGTCGACCACTGGGTGCCCACTATTATAAAGAGAAACGAATAAAACATATTACATCTAATCATGTTTTCAAGTAACTTGTAAACAATTGTACAATATATCAAACATAACTGTAAACATAAAAGAAAGATACACAATTTTGAATATATATTTATGCCAGTAATTTAGCATCAAATATACGTTCATATCTCATATAAATTTTAGTATCCCCGTACAAAGCATAGCGAGATGAATAACCGATGAAAGAATGTAGCGAGTTATTGTTAATGTATGCAAATTACGGTAACTTCGCTACAGCTGAGCGATTAAATATAGGTTCTGTGTTTCACATATTTGTTCATAAAGTAACAAGAAAGTTATTATAAGAGTTTTGTTACACGATATAAAATTAATTATGTGAAAACTGAATATAAAATTAAAATAAAGTAGGTTCAGTTTTAATTAAGTAAGTCGGTAGTATTAATGATCTTATTTTTTATGATTACATGATATTATTAGAAATGTGGCTGTGCTTTTTATATCATAGAAGGCAAACGAACAGATGGGTCACCTGATGTTAAGTGATTACCACCGTCCATAAACACTTGCAACCCATAGAGTCGCAAGTGCGTTGCCAACCTGTGTTGGAGTGGGGGTAGAGGAAGGGGAAGGAAAAGGTAGGTGGGTCTCGGCGCTCTCACTGACCGAACGAAACGCAACAATGCAATTACTTTTACTTCACGTCGGTTTTCTGTGGGAGGGTGGTACTACCCCGGGAGAGCCGAACCATTCATGCTGAAACCAGTAATAGCTTCAGCGTGGCGTTACCACCTACAAAAACTGCTTTGGTATATGGAATAATTAAAGAATAAGAAAATAATTTACGACACACAATATAAGTGTTTATGCATGCTCGACAAAATTATTATAATTTATACGGCGATAAAATTCAAGAAGAGAGACGACATCTATCCTTGTAGATTATATTAAAAGATAAATATTATTGACACAACAAAAATAAGGCAAATGTTCCAGTACTATCGTTTTCTTCTATATTAGGTACTACATGTCGTGTCGATACATTGAAAATTTTGCCAAAAAAAACTAATTTTTAGGTTGGTAGGAAGAACGAAACAAATATAATACATAGAGTTTTGGAGTTTTTGGCGGGATTTTTGTGTGTCATGTAGTGGATTTTATATTTTATTCATAATCTTGTGTTATTTTACTCTATATTTTGTAAATTTGATGGTAAGTTTTACGTAATATTGTTAGTTTATTGTGCACAAGTGAATTTTTTTTCAGACGCTGCTTGTTGCGAGCATCAATCTTGGTGTCTATTGCTTTTTGCACTATAAGTTACTCTATCTTGCGTTAGTGAATTGAATAGGCTCTTTATCCTTGTTTCTAATCGGTATTTATCTTCTGTTTTACTTCCAAAGTTGTACATAAAGAAGAAAGAGCCGTCACGGGAAGCCTGGCATATGTGCAATATCGAAATTATTCCAATCGAACGAATCTCAATCGAGCTTAGTGCAGCAAGAGAGATTGCGCGCAGTCTCTTGCACATGGCATAGCGTCGCCACGTCTCACAGACACGCCTGTATTTTCACGCCAACAATCTGGTTTACCCTCGCCTATAGGTGTACCACATCCAAAACATTACAAGCCAAAAAATAATTTCATGAGTATAACAGTTTTTACATAAAATAAACTCAGATATATATTATTGTTGTTCCCTTTCTTATTAACCGAAGAAAAAAACGGAGGAAGTTCTCAATTCGACGCGTATATTTTTTTTATGTATAATCACGCATTACTTTTTACAATATAGTCCGATTTTAAAAATTCTTTTTTATTGGAAAGGGTATAATACTCCGAAGTTAGTTCCATATAAATTTGGGAAAAAAATTCCAATCCTAAGAGTATGAAAGTAGGGAATTATTGACTGTACATTCACTGATTATATCTAAGACCGCGCATAACTTTTGACAGAATAGTCCGACTTTAATTATTATTCTTTGATTTGAAAGAGTATACCCCGAAGTTGGTCCCATATACATTTTGACAAGAAAAAACATCCCCAAGGGTAGGAAAACAGGGGATGATTTATAATTAAGTTTCTGAGTTGTGTATTACAAATAAATTAAGCATGTAGTAATTAGTATATTATAGCCACAAAAAATTATGAAATAAAAACTTTTTTTTTTCATTTAGTTTATTTTATTTTACATATTTAGCGCACCAACATAAATATTACACATAGTTAACATTACATATGGTCTATTACAACATAAAATTACAGTGTAATAATTACAATGACAGGCATGCATGACATTAATAGATATTAATAGATGACAAAAGAAACTAATTACGAACTATATTGAAAGAATAATAGCTTAATTTGTACAAATACGCTATCAAGTTATGTTTTTAAATAAGTGCCGCTTGAATGATCAAAATGCTTCAAAAAATATGTCAATGCTGTTATTTGTTTGAGATACATTATATAACCTAGCCATGCGTATTAAAGGGCTTTTATACACTGTGTTATAATGGTCGCAGTTGGAACGGCAAAAGAAAGAAAATAAAAGTTTTAATTTAGTTCATTGATTATTTGGCGCCGACTTAAAATCATTTAGGTATTCATTACTTTAAGAACTTAGTTATTAAGATTAATAAAGTAAAAGGTTTATTATTTTTTACTTTTCAGTTTTTTCAGCGGTTTAATTTTTTGTTCAAAAGTTTTTTTTATTGTATCTAACAAAATGCTTTTCAAATATTCTTAGCATTGAAAAAATGTACGGACCTGTATAATAGAATATTGAGTAATAATTATTAATTTTATTCAACTAATAAATTAAAAGCTCTTCAACCCTTTTATATCTACTTTGTCAATAGAGCCATAATATACGTCAATACCATTTATCTATATCCATTATTGCCGGGTAGAGCTGTTTGCGTGACTTTTTTACGACAACAATTTTATGTTTGTCAGATAGGTGGCGAACACAGAACGTATACCCTAATTATATGCTATTGAATCGTGACATTATGTCTGAGTGCAATTTTATAGCGGTTGAGACTTTATAATTTTTTACTAATATTAGACCAAATAATGTTATTTTTTAATTTTTGTAATTTATTGACATAATACAAATTAATAAGTATTACATTTCATTTAATCTAATCTTCAAGATTTATTTATCTTTACTAATATATATACAATAATGATCTGAGTTTACTTAAATTATTGTAAACAGTTCTAACAACGGCTTCTTTGTATTGATACTTTAAATATTTCGTTAATTTAAAATTTAAACTCAAAGACAAAAAAAAGATATTGCTTCCATATTTTCCGTATTCATAAATAACATCCTAGTTAAACAGTAGTTTAAACCTAATTTGATGTGCTATTATGTAATGATTTAATCAAAGATTATTATTATGCAACCCAACAGAATTAAGCTATCGCTAACGATTCGAAATTGTTGTTAGGTAAATAAGCAATGATAGTGTCCAACTCTAGCCACTTAATTATCTCTATTCTCAATATGGAACAACTAAAATGTGTATGTTTATTTTGTTCCCTATGTATTTTTAATATTTTAAATGCTTCATTATTATCTAATACTTCATCTTGTTTCATGCACGTTGTGTTCACATAGTATGAGGATTTCCAATGAATAATGAGGATTTCAAATGAATACACAGCAAATATGTTTTTTAAACCTATACAATATTAAAAAATAGTATCCGTTGTGATTTTGACTAGTGCCTGATACAGTCATAAAATGTTCATAGGTTGGACTAATGTTGTTGACCAAAACCATTTTAGTTATTTGCAGGGACTGTACCATACAGGTTTATCATTCTATAATTGTGTGTCTGGTGTTAAATGAAGATAAAGCAGGAATTAAATATATCGACAAACTAGCTGATGCTCGGGACTTCGTCTATGTAGTTTCAGATATCGTCATATTTTTTTCATCACAATCATGTATTTTAACAACAACAAAACAGACAACAAAACTAAAATAATTTGATCGGTATCTACTCTGTTGTCTTATCTACGTTTATACACTATAAAATGTCCCGGATTTAGGATAAGAGTGACTTTTACTTGTATACCTACTCTTTATCTCGTTCTCTGTATCTCGTTCTCAACTCGCGCTGTCATTCAAATTAAAATGACTATTGACAGAGTAGACCGATTTTTATAAAACAAACACTAAGTATTATTCGTGGATGTACTTAAGGGTTTTATAGAGATTTTACCGTACATTTAGTACATAAACTACTCGGTAGTCACGTGCAATATCTTTATTTTCACATAATTCTGAAAAATACAGAAACGTTTAATTTACATTGTTATTGAATGTATAGATGAAGATACAAAAGGTAACAGCTACGTCTAGGAACAAATTAGATTCAAGTGTCGCAACACACCAATAGACAGACGTTCGTCGAAGTATTTTAAAATTTGAGGATGGTATTTAACCAGTCGAAAATAAGAAATTACCCCATAACTATGACATGGCTTTACAATCTATATCCTTACACAAGGCTCAGATATTATTCGATTCAAGCTCATATCAATCGATGATTTGCACGAACTCCACCTCCGCCGTTCTATGTTAGTAATTAAAATTGTACAAAGTAATGCACTAAGTAACTTACATGAAAATGAAATTATACATATTTATTGTTGCCAATTCAATTATTAGTCACAAATACAATTCCAGTTATAGGGAAATGAATATCACCTAGACACCCACGCCTACTATAACATGATTCAGATACAATAAACAATGTTTACGGGTTAGGACTAATGGAAACATAAGGTGAAAATACTAAATAATATTAATATAAATAAATAGGATTATTAAGCCCTAGTTAAAGACTGTGTCATTTAAAAAATCACTTCCTACTCTACCTTCTAATTTACAAATAAACCAACTTATTTTGCTTAACGAGATTTTATGAGAACCTTACCTTAGCGAATTAGCTGTTGGCGGTCATTTTAATAGCGAGTTTTACTTATCTGTCTTGCAAATAGGGTTGGTATTGAAGTGGTATAAAATACTTGGTATTTGTGATATAAATGGAGTTGAAATGGTAACTTTTTGAATGAGATTACTATTCAGATTTATTATTTAATGTTATCGGTTCTTTTAAACTATTGCTTAATAGTCAAATAAAGACAACACAAACAAAAAGATCTGACCACAAACAAGCACATTGATTTTTAAGCTATTGCATAGCTTCTATCGCGGGCCTTGAGCGTGGAGACCGAATCCAAAAATTCCGTAACGAAAAAACCTAACACCCCCCACTCTGCCTACCATGTAGCTCGGCTGAGCGTTCGCTTAATGTATATATGGTACGACTGTACGAAGCTCGCACGGATCGAGACGAGCTGCTCCGAAATCGTTTTTTTTTTTGAAATGACTACGCTATTGACCCAGCAAGGTCTTAACAGCTTCACTGGACTACTAAGGCGAGCGCTTAAGGCACTCAGCCGATTTTATATTGGCAACCAGCTCAAGGGTGCACGGCACACCTCGGCTTGGCTGTTGCCTGTTGCATACAAAATCGCGATCTATCTTAGCTAACCTAACTAACTATTCATATATGTATGAGTTGTTGAAACGTATATGTGTACCAAGCATACTCGCCTCAACAACTCCTCCATATATTTATTATTGGAAAATTGAGTTTTTCAGTTCGATACGGGAAAAAAGTAAACCCTTCCACTTTCATGTGTAAGCGTGTAGGCGTGCACGTGTGTGGGGGTGATCGTGTAGTGTTGTAGCAGTGTTGTATATTTGTGTGTCACCGTATCGCGCAAGCAACGCACTCAAGGGCTCCCTACCGAGGGATCGAACCTAGGCTTGAGACGCTGCCGTGGGAGGCCTAATCCGGTCTCCGAAATCGGACGAATACGTAATCAGCTGTTTGTGAGAAAGTATACTGGTGTATAGGTATTTATCATCTATATACAACAGTGAATATCTGTACTCGTATAATTTGTGTACAAAGTGTTTTCCTGAATAACCTACACGTATTGTAGGATAATAAAAATACTTTAAACAATATTAACTTCTCATTTATTTAATAAGAGAAAAAAAATTGTTTTCTTGTCGGTCACCACGCTCAAAAAGTGTAACTTGAATTAATATCAAAGAGAAAAAAAAACAAAGGAAAAAAAATACTGCACAAATAAAATAAATAAATAGTTATAATTGCATATGTTAATAAAAAATGATATGCAATAGCTTTACCGCGGCAGTCTCCGAGTACCACACGTATTTTTTTTTTTTAATTATAATGATTGCATTTTTCTTTCGTTTCAGAATTAGTACTTGTAAAACTTATCTTCTATATTTTCTCTCCTTTTGATTAACTTCATATTTGTTATATGTATGTTATATAGTCTGCGTTAGACCCAAAACTAAAACTAAGATAAATATAAATAACTACATATTACAAAACAAAGTCTTGTGCCATGTCTGTCTGGCTGTGCACGATAAAATTAAAAACTACTGAACTGTTTTTTTTTTTGCGGTTTTCACTAAGGAGGTTTAGGTATACAAATTGTCAGTGTTTTTTTTTCAATATTAGAGTGGGACATCGTTCGCCTGGCCCGCTAGTGCATTATACATGACTAATACCTAGAATACAAAAAAAAACTTATACAATTCTGTTAAATTACAGTGGTCATAAGTACATATACTCAAAAGTGTAACAATTCCCCAGCGTAATTTGATAAAAAATACTAACATTATAAATATAACAATCGCGAATTTGTGTTTGTTACACCTTTAGTTTTCATGCTTTGATCAATATCAGATGATGCATATACAACATTGTCGAGGACACTAAAAGACATGGACTACTTTATATCTAGGAAAAGTAAACCACAGGCTTACGCTTGTATTTCATATTTGTAAAACACAAGCTAATTATTAGCTGCGTAGTATTGTGTCATTTTACATAAAAATGTTTACAAATACCATAAAGTTAAAACAGTATCGATTCACAAAAACATTTGTATGACACTGAACTTTGGTATTCACATCGATCCATTGTTTTTACTTGATATTACTACACCCAATGGCCTTCACATGTCATTGCTACGTTATTCTTTTATAACCACTAAATTGCCGTATAGAACCTCAGAAACACGTTTTTATAAATTAAAAACCCAAGTAAATTAATAGTATATTTGTAATTATGAAAATCAAAAAGACTTCGTAATTTTTGGTCGTCAATTTAATCGGAAATAATTAAAATTACTAATCAAGTCTACACTTAAGCATTGAATTAATTATTAAAAATTAATAGGTTTACAAATTCATTAATTTTATTCCCGTAACAGTTTTAATCAGGTACAAGCAATTAAACCGTTTGATCACTTTATTAGCCCTTTGAATGATCATGGCCGATGTATTATAATTAAATATAGTTTTGGAAAATTAATTTTTTGGTAATTTATGTTAAGCCGCATTCTATCACCTTAATTTTTAATTGCCCCTACTTCTAATTAATATTTCAATTTATAGCTGCAATATCCAATTAGAATGGTTTTAAGAAACGAATGGACCCGAAACAGTGTGGGATTTAGATTTAGATGCGAGAGATTTAGTTTTAAAAGGATACATTTTAAGGTTATAATTTATTAAAATAACTACGTAGTGAATCGATTGTAATGAAAATAATTTTGTTGTTTCATGAACTATGTATCTATCAGGAATATTAAAGTGTATTTTTGAAATGTAAATTTCCCTAGCAGCGTTGAGCGAGTGACAAAAAAAATGGTAGGGAAAATCTTATGGGCTCGCGTTACCGATGATCTCGACACGCTCGAAACGTATTGCGCCTGTGCCAAACTGCGAAGCGTTGTATAGCCGCCTGTGTATATGTAATATTGATATTTTGTATTGAACGTAAGCAGCGTATTGTATGTTTGATTAATCAATACACTGTTTACAAATGCAGGTAGTTATTCCTTGGAGTACTAATAGACGATAAAACTATACTTATATTGATAATTTCATCTTACCAATTATGAAATTTAAATATTTGAGGCTATAATTATTTCAAGAATTCAAAAGAGACACAGTTATTCAATTGTTGTGAGTTTTAACTTCTGTTGGCCTCGTCTTTTTTAAATTGTATGTCCGTCATTACGACATAACTTTTCTACCGATTTTAAGTTACTGTTATTCAATTTCATTATTTCATTTCATTTAATTTCAAGATTTACAGGTATTTCTATAGTTGTTCTAATATTTATTTGATAAAGAATAAGCCTCAACACTGAAGGCACACTCCTTACTTGTTTGGTCTTTATGTTCCTTTCAGAAATAAAAATTCTGGATCCGTCCTTGTTACTGCGTATCACCAACATTATTGTCAACCACCTACTTTTTGTCTCAACAATGTAGCACAGTGGCTTATACCGGTGTTGGGAGATATATTTTCATTCTCGAGTGATTATTAAATAGGATAGAGAGTGGATAACCTGATGGTAAGTGATCACCGCCGTCCATAGATACTAGCAACACCAGGGGAGTCGCAAGTGATTTGCCATCCTATATTTGGAGGGGGAAGAAGGGAAGAGGCGAGGGGAAGGTAAGAAGAGATGAGTGCTCTCACTGGCCGAACAAAACGCAACAGTGCAAGCACTGTTACTTCACGTTGCGTCGGTTTACTGAGAAAGGATGGTACTACTCCGGGCGAGCCGACCCATTCATGCTGAAACCATTAATAGCTTCAGCGTGACTCTACCACCTACACAGTTGTATTTTAGACAAAACCAATCTGATGAATATTTGATTTATTAATGTAATTAGTTACATATCTTGAAGGCTTTTTAAACCTCAGTGAAGGTGCACTTTACCTGATTCATACAAAATATACGCTAATCTACCCGTATATCTAAAATCAGATGACCTTATTCAATGCTGCCAATTATTTACAAACATTACCCCAGACGCAATTAAAAATTACGCAATTGAAGCTTCCGCTCAACGTTAATATTATACTATTAAAGTTACTATTAAAGTAATATATTACGTTTAACTACAACTGAAAATGCTAAACGACTGTTATTTTCGTACCGGCATTTATTTTGCGTGTAAAACAAAAGTTTTAATTTGCTACACTGACCCAAATAGTTAATGGGTTAACCTGTATACACTTGCGTGATTTGTCGAGATTGCTTGAGGGCTATTAATTGAGCTGCGTCGACGGCAGTGACCCTTCCCGTTTCCGGAGGACAATATTCCGGTTGACGTATTATTAATATTACATTGCCTCGTATTATGAGTCATATTTTCGGGTATTATATAAATAAATCCTTAGGTTAATAATATATTAATGAAATAATACAAATAACACCTGTTTGAAGTATAAATAGATTGACCCAATATTACTAATATCATTGGTTATTTTTTAACCCTTAAATGCACGATTACTTTTTATCCCATTTCTTTTACCTCAAAAATTAGTATCCCATACAACATAGTGGCTTACAAAAATTACAAAATATAGGTTACAGTTAGTGTTAATAATTTTTTAGTGTATAATTTTCGAAAATGATTTACCATACTGTAGTTTATTTTTTTCTTGAACTGACTACGCTATTGGTCAAGGAAGGCCTTAACAGCTTCACCAGACTACTGGAAGAATTTGATAATTGAACGGATTTGTGTACTGTATTTATTTCTTATGAATGGCTTAAACTACTATAGTGTGCACCCAAAAGTAACACGTTCATTGCCGTTAATATGTTATAAGTTAGAGACAGTATTTCATTTTTGGGAAACTACATTCAAGGGTTAAGACAATTCTCTGACAAAATGTAGAATATGGTATGTGATTCAAAGAGATGAAGTCGTTATTAGATAACCTATAACATATTATGTTGTTATGTTTTAACTAATCTATTAAGTATAATGTAGAAAATGCAAATTATAAAAAATCGGCAGTACCATATATGTAGCATTGTTTTTTTTTTTTTTTCGAAATGACTACGCTATTTACCCAGCAGGGTCTTAACAGCTTCACCGGACTATTAAGGCAAGCGCTTAAGGCACTCAGCTGATTTTATTTTGGCAACCAGCTCAAGGGTGCAAGGCACACCTCGGCTTGGCTGTTGCCTGTTGCATGCAAAATCGCGACCTATCTTAGCTAACCTAGCTAACTATTCATATATGTATGAGTTGTTGAAACGTATATGTGTACCAAGCATACATGCCTCAACAACTCCTCCGTATATTTATTATCGGAAAATTGAGAGTTTTTCAGTTCGATAAGGAAAAAAGTAAACCCTTCCACTTTCATGTGTAAGCGTGTAGCGTGCACGTGTGTGGGAGTGATCGTGTAGTGTTGTAGCAGTGATGTATATTTGTGTGTCACCGTATCGCGCAAGCAACGCACTCAAGGGCTCCCTACCGAGGGATCGAACCTAGGCTTGAACCGCTGCCGTGGGAGGCCAAATCGGGTAATAGCATTAATAGTTAAATCACTATGACGGTTCTTACGTGACAAAGCAAAACATAAACGTTAACGCGACATGCGAAATATTAATTTGAATAACGTTGTTATTATAATCAAATATTTTTAGTTGTTCATGGCATCCAGTTTGTTGTTGCTGAGATGTAAATGCCTTTACATAGTATAAGATGAAGTTGCCTCTGCTGTCTGTTCCCTTAGATCTATTTAACTTTTCAAGTGATTTTAATACAGTTTTCAGCAATAGATAGAGCCATTTGAGAGTTAAGTTTACAATACATAGTACAAAAAAGCAAAAAAATACAAGGATTTGTAGTGATAAGTCGTAACAAACAAATTTATATGCGCTTAAATCGCAAACGCTGGTTAAACCTTACGAGATAGGTCAAATTAATGTACTACTGACTTGTATATCTTAAAACGATCGTTAAAAAAGTTCTCGATGGTATATATTTATCTCTAAAGGATAACCCACAGTGACCATTTCTATCTTTTTACAAAAATAATTATGTGTTATTTACCAAACTATTTTATATAATACCGTATTATTCCTTATGCAACTAAATGTATGTATACATACATTGTACATGTCATGTAGATCAAACCTACGCTTGCAAGTATTTCATTAAAATGGATATCTACAATGGACCCGTGCGAAGCTGGGGCGGGGGTCGTTAGTTAAGAATAAAAAGGTCCCTTAATAAAATGAATCAAACGAACAGATCTGCTTGTACAGATAGTTTTATATATAACTAAAATGATATAAATTATCATTAACAGCTAAAATAACTGTAAAAAAAAATTGAAAATTCTAAGAATCATACAATTCTAATTACGATGTGACGATAACTACGACAATAAAGACAACAGAATCAATTTGTGAAAACTGTAAAAATACTTACATTTTATCCGGTGATCATTTACGAGATACGGCGATTCTGTTTTTATGTACGTATCACATTGCTTTTGTCATCAAGTGTCTTGATTTTTACGCTCAGCTAGTTTTGTAATTGGATTTTTATTTCTCAAATAACCTTTTCCTCCTTTCTTTCAACTATAAAAATATCAAAATTAAATAATTTTAACACTTGAAACGAATCAATTCTTATACGTAATGATTTGATTTTAAATCTTTGCATAATTTTATGTAATTGGCTTTAAATTGTAAATAAAGTTTTTTTTTTATATCATAGGATGCAAACAAACTGGTGGGAAACCTGATGTTAAGTGATCACCATTGCCAATAGACACTTGCAACACCAGGGGAGTCGCAAGTGTGTTGCCAGCCTGTGTTTGGGGGCGGGTAAAGTTAGGAGGGGAAGTGAGGGAAGGGGAGTGGAGGTGGTGAACAAAACGCAACAATGCAAACAGTGAAAGTTCAAGTCGATTTTCTGTGGGTCGGATGATACCCCGGGCGAGCCAATCCATTCATGCTGAAACCAGCGATGGTTGCAGTGTGGCTCCACTACCTATAGTATTTTCATGTTATAATAACTATGCCTTACTGTTTCCTCTTCCTGTGGTACACATATCGCCCATTATTACAGGCCTCCGTACTATAACTTCGTTGTCGCTAAGTGACTAGCGTACATTCTGATCCACAGTTTATATAGTAATTACTTTGCTTGTACGTGGCATAGTATGATGTTAATATATATATAAGCTTACAAGGTTCCTTAATAAATAGGCGGTTCCCTTGATTATATATCCCATTCTATCACGATGGATATAGATTTTTTTATGATTATTTTGTTTCTAACCAATCTCATTTAAATGATTGTTGTCCGCCAAATACAGAAATACATATCCTAAAAAGACTAAATATTATGTATTTTTTCAATTAAATAATATGCAATGAGTCATGACTTTGATGACATTTGTTCATCATAATAAGATTTTGTGAGCGTGCGCCCTATGTTACATCACCTCTTATTTTTTTCAACCCGTAGCGAGATCATATTGAAGCTAGTTGCATCATATTCAACATAGATATTAAGTCATCTATATTCATAACTATCGTAGCCAGTTTATTCCTATGTTGTTCAAATCTATGTTTACTGGCTGCAGAACTTTGTATTTCTTCCTTTCTTTTTTTATATTACGAGCAAAATTTGATATTTTCCGAAAACAAACGATACTTTCAGTAGTATTTTAAGCGTAATATTAAACTATATACAGTTAAATCTGGTTACGATTTAGAACATTAACTAACATCTTAAGATTTTACAATATTCAATCAATTAAACTATTTCAAAATGTATAAGTTGTTTCTACAAATTTCGAATGTTGTGTGTATTTGAAACCTATTCCTAATTAACTGACATATAGGCTACGCCCTTTAGTTTTCTATATATTACAGAGTACGCTCGTTTTAATTGAGTACAAATCTGATAAGAATTGTAAATAACGGCGCATTTGTGACATTTAGAAGCGTGTGGTGTCACCGGCGCCAACTCGATTCTAACAATTAGCCGCGTCCATCAGTTAAACTGGGCAAGGCGTCCGCTGTAACTTCGTTACTATGGTAACCGAGGACCACACACGACCGAACGCCCATAAAAGCCGAACCTCCTGTATACAGAATGCAAATGAGTCCCTTCAGTTATTCACTGTATAAATTTTACCTGTACACTTCGAAATATTAATTGAATACGCAACGAATATCAATTACTACCATGAACGAGATGTGTGGAATTTATCGGAACCGGTTATTCTACATTTTTACGATACGACGTGAAAACAAATTTTGTCTTACAAAACATTTACACTTCAATATTTATATATATAGTAGGAAACAACCGACAGTTTGTCCGTGTTAAATTATGTTATAAACCTGGATAATTTTGCGGGGTGGTAGGGTTTTCCAGCCCGACTGGGTCGCAACCACCATGCATATAGCGAAAAAGCCCGTCATAGTGACTCGCTTCTGCGCGTCGCGTTTCGGGATCAGCCTGCGCATATCCAGTACCGGGTGACTTTCGTCATTATGGCCGGCATGACAGCAGCGACCGGCGATGGATAAACTGTCTCTCGGTGGTTGCCGATGTTTTTGGATTGTACTATGCTTAACATCAGGCATAGTGCAGTCACTATATCGTGCTTCAATTAAAAAAAAAACTCTTATTATTATTACATTCGGCACAACATAGTGGTAAATTACAGTGAAATGGATAATACATTTTCTTTATGAAAAACACATTCGTGTGCTAACTTAAATAATGAGCAGTCAAACGGTATTGGTGTTTAACGACCTTAGATATAACATCCTATATTTAGTAGCGGTCAATATGTTACATTGGAATTATAGTAATATAAATTCAAGAAATAATTTTATGCGTTATACTTTTAAAAACCATAAAAGTACTATAACATAGTAGTCTTATTAGCAGCTATTATTGTTTTCAGCACGAATGGGTCGGCTCGTCCGGGGAAGCACCAACCTCTCACAGAAAACCGACGTGGTAACAGTGCTTGCATTGTTGCCTTTCGTTCGGTCAGTGAGAGAGCCGGAGACCCACCTACCCTCCCCTTCCCCTTCCTCCTTCTCTTCCTGTCCCCCCCGCCCTCCTCCCAAACACAGGCTGGCAACGCACTTGTAACTCCCCTGGTGTTGCAAGTGTCTATGGACGGTGGTGATCACCTAACATCAGGTGACCCATCTGTTCGTTAGCCTCCTATGATATAAAAAAAAATAGTAAAAACCATGCGTTAATCTATATCTATTCAATACATATAATAAAAATGTAAATCTAATGTCTATATTTATGTTCTCTTGTTGTCTGTTGCCGGTGTCTAGGCATAACTAACAAAATATATTTCGATAATTTTTAGAAATGTTTGTCTGTCTGTTTGTCTGAACACGCATCACTACTAAAGTACTGCGTTCATGATAATATCATAGAGCATATTTTTTAATTAACATTTAGTTTGTGCTTTATTAAAATAAGTACGGTCTATGAAAAGTTATTGTAATCAACCTAACACATTCAGATGACTGTAGTGACTGTTTTGTGCATGTAATTCCACGCGAACGAAGTCGCGGGTACAGCTAGTTTTATAAAAAAGTTTAATAAAAAAGTTTAATAAAAATGGAAACAAGTGAAGTGATTTGTTGAATATAGTTAAGTTCTATTTCTGACACGGAAACGAACGATATTAAACCGAGTTTCATTAACTAGGCACTTGGTTTTTATAACTCAATTCATGCATGTTTATTTTTCATACAGGTTATTCACGAGGGTTTCAGACTAGGTTGCTTTTTAAAATTCCGAAACTGTGAACGTAGTTTTATATATTTAGCTTCTTATATATAAAAATAAATAAATTACTTAACTTACACATGTAAGTAAAACTTTAAAATGGTTGCAAATATCTGGTTAATTGTTTTTGTAATTGTCAGGACAAGGTTTGTATGAAAGAAAATGTTTGAGAAATGATATAGAAAAGTGTAAAATGTTGGTTCAAACATCTCCATATAAAGAGAGAGAGAGTCACTGAAACAGATAAGATTAAAGAGATCTTCAAAGATATGTTTAGCTGTTATTTTATTTCACTAAATATTCATATTGTAAAGGAAAGTATTTCATCTCATTTTTTTCCTTACTTTACTTTACTTACTTTCCTGTAAGGAGTTAACCACACGATTGAGCTGCATGGTATGATACCTCATTGTCATAGTCATTCACAGTTTGGTACTCTTCAGGTGCTGAACTTACGCTCGACTCTCGTCATCTTACTTCGCAACTGATGGCCCAGTCTACACTATACTTCTTTTTTGCTTAGCGCTTTTTCTAACCTACAATTTATATGGCAATTACTCCAAAGATAATGGTAGCAGCGCGATGTTAAATTGTATTTAATATTTTTTAATAAATAGGATGAAACATCTAAACTTTTAATATGTGACTAGTTCCAGAAATTCTTCTTCTTCTTCTTCCTAGCGTTTTCCCGGCTTAGTGCCAGGGTCCGCTTTCCTAATAGACTTCCTCCACTTTGCCCGGTCTTCGGCATCCTAGTGTGTGAGGTTATTGTCCCTTAAGTCCGCCTTCACCACGTCCAACCAGCGTTTTTTGGGCCTGCCGCGAGACCTCGGGCCTTGTATAGTCATGCTGAGGCATCTATTACCGATGTAGTCTGGCGGTCTGCGACTTATGTGGCCGTACCAACGGAGTCGAGTCTCCTGCAGCTTGTCTGCGATGTCCCGGACTCCAACGCTACCACGGATGTGTTCGTTTCGAATGCGATCTAATCGCGTAACGCCACACATCCATCGCAGCATCTTCATCTCAGTGACGTGTAGCTGTTGGACATGTCTGCCTAGGACCGGCCACGTTTCGCTGCCATACAACAATACTGGACGGATGATGCACTTGTATACAAGGCCTTTGAACTTCACCGGTATCCTTTGATCACATAGAACGCCAGTGACTTCTCGCCATTTCGCCCAAGCGGCGCCTACTCGAGATTGGACGTCGTGATCGATTGACCCGGACTCGTGTATCACAGACCCTAGGTACTTGAAGCTGCTGGTCTTCGCAACGCTTTCGTTACCAATTTTTAGGGATTCGGAGTCCGTGCTACTACAAGCCAGTTCCAGAAATTAACGCCTTTAAATAAATAATCTCTTGCGTTTTATCCTACTAATGTAGTGTACAAAAATAGTCAATCAATTGATTTGGAATTTGATTTAAATTATTTGGAATTGATTAGTCTATATACATTTAGGTGATACGTATTTTTACCGTGTTGTATATATATCTGAAATTTTCCTTTTTGTATTTCTTACACGTTTCAGCTCCTTCAAAGAATTCAATTACCTTAAAGTCTTGAAAATGTTTTGTTCTTTTGCTATTACTTACTAACGAAACTGTAATACTTTTTAAAGAAACTATTCTCATACTGTGTTCATTTCTTGATTGAACCCACAGATAAAACCAGCGTGTTCACAATATATGTGTACGTTTCTTCTTGCAAGTCACACCTTCTCTAAATAGTTCTCAAATTTTAAAATGGAGGTGACACTGAAACTACGTTTGGCTAGTGTACTATTGTTCACAATATTACCTTTACGACAATTTTCGTGGGTTTAAAATCACACTGAATACCATAATAGGTCTTGCAAGTACGTATTTAGTATCCGACGACATATAACAGTAGTTTTTCGTGGTTCTTTAAGGAACGCAGGTCACAAGTATTGGAACAGCACTCCACCGCCCATTTCTAACCTAAATCCGGAATAGAATTAGAAATATCACTCTTCTCAATTTCCAATAGAGAATATTTTGTTGTTCCAAGTTTGAAGTAACTATTATGATATGCTTATAAAAATATTCTTTTAAATCAATTATGTCTGGACGATATTAGTAATATTGACTGCAAAATTCTTCACAAAAGACATAATAAATAATCGTACGGTTTATAGTATTTTTGGAAAGAAAAAAAAATCAATTTTTTTATAAAAATAATTCTTAATATAAATTCCAGATCTTATTCAAATTATTATTTTTTATAAAAAAGGGAAAGAAGATATAAATAATTGTGATCTTGATTAAAACCCGTTTCCTTTCCTAAATTAAATTTAAATTCTTTACAGTATTAATCCGCCTGTGAGTTTGACTACACAGACCGTGTCAGAATATAAATGTTGCGGGGTTTTTTGACCTGCAGGTTTATACTGAGCTACGTACCTATTTCGCACTTAATTATTACTTTTCCGAAAGTTAACACATTTAGATGGAGATAAAGATTACTAAGGTGGATGCTACTTTGCACTTCCGCCTTATCATAAGTAGCATCCACCTTAGTATTCATTGAGGTAGGTGGTAGAGCCCCGCTGAAGCTATTTTTGGTTTCAGCATGAATGGGTCGGCTCCTTCGGGGTAGTACCACCCCTCTCACAGATAACCGACGTGAAATAACAGTGCTTGCATTGTTGCGTTTCGTTCGGTCAGTGAGAGAGCCGGAGGCCCACGTCCCTTCCTCTTTCCTGCTTTCCTTTTCCTTCCCCTCCCCCTTCTCCCATATACAGGCTGGCAACGCACTTGCGACGTCCCTAATGTCGCTAGTATCTATGGACGCTGGTGATCACTTAACATCACGTGACCCACCAGTTCGTTTGCATCCTTTGATATAAAAAAAAGATGGATTTCCGCAAAGTAACGCCTGCTTCGATCAAATAAGAGATAAAGAAGTTTTTTTATTCTATCCATTTTACTGTACTTCCTACTAGGTGGCTCTGTAACATATACATTTCTTACATCAAACAGTCGATTGACGCAGTAAAAATTCTGATTATCATATATATATATATATACATGGAGAATATTTACACAATTCACATTTTGATATAATTTAACTATTTGTTGCGACAAATAATAACATATAGTCCAAGATCCCGGAGATGCCAGACTTATCTTATTTTTAAATGAATAAAACCCAATGTTTTGAGTAGTCTTTTATGTACTTATAACGCTTTCGTACTCACAGAGTTCGAAACCGAGGACGAGGTATAGATAGATATCTGAAGAGAAAGATAAATAAAAATACTTATTTTTAAATAGCTAATTTTATATATGTTGTGTATAAATATTATTCTAATGTAGAAACCAGTGTCGCCTGACACTTTCCTAAGGGCACAACTCTTGCCAGACGCTTTAAAGCAGACAAAAAAATGAAGGAATTTAGCTTCTTTTTAAATTATAATAGTTATTCAGACAACTATTACAAAACTATATTTCATTAGCCAGACAGATCGTAAGGGGCAAACATCCAGTCAGCCATGAAAAATAGTCAGCTGTTTGTATTAGAGCGCGCTATCTATACTAATATTATAAAGAGGTAAAGTTTGTGAATTTGTGACGTTGTGATTTGTGACGTTGTGATTTGTGACGTTGTAGGGGGTAATCTCGGGAACTACTAATCCTATTTGAAACATTCTTTCATTGTTATATAGCTCATTTATCGAGGATAGTTATAAGCTATATATCATCACGATAAGAGCAATATGAGCGGAGCAACAATGAAGAATGTTTAAAAATCGGGGTATTTTTTCCTCTTGAGAGCTTTCGCTGCATATTAATTAGCTCAAATTAACTATTTCCACGCGAACGAAGTCACGGGCAGAGGCTAGTAAGTAAATAAAAGACTAATCAAAATATAAGGTATCATCCATTTCAAAATAAAATAGGTCTAGCAGCTTTGAGATATTAATCTACTATACATACGGAGCCATGAGCGCTGTCAGTAGTTTATCTATTTGTGTTGTAAATGACAATTGTTTCATTTTTCATTTTTTCTAATTAGGTGAAGGTTGACGATGTTCAAGAAACTACCGCCTACGGTCTGTATACAACAGACAATATCTAAAAAGATAATTATCTGAGTGTGCGATAAATCGACTCACCCAGAGTGACCGTTATTGCGACATGCTATCTGATGTTGCGCCGCGAGGGTGACGTATTGTTTCGCTTGACTACGCTTTGTATACGACGGTAAGTCACGATGAGAAAATGAAACTTGGTTGGATATTTTAAAACGGTATATTAAATTAAATTTTTGCGTTATAATATTTAATGTCATAAGATATTACTTAGTGACTTTTACGGGTTTCTTAATAAATTTCTTATGCTGGACGCCACACCATTTTGAATTAAACTTCAATAAAAACGTATGACTTCGTTCGCGTAGTAATAGTTACATTGAGATAACGCTAACATGCAACGGAAGCTCTCAAGAGGAACAAAATCCCGATTTTGAAACACTTTTCATTGGTGCTCCGCTCCTATTGGTCTTAGCGTGATGATTTAGAGCCAATAACCTTTCTCGATAAATATGTCAAAGTAGCAGTGACATAATTTTTAAGTCGGACCAAAATTTCCTGAGATTACCCCCTACAACGTCACAAACTCACAACATCACAAACTTTACCTGTTTATAATATCAGTATAGTTAACGATTATTTATGAAGATATTATTTAAAATGTAAATATTGTATCTTATATAAGAAAAAAAGGTTATGCACTTGTGAATGGACGTGAGAATTTATATTTATTTGGTGTAGTTATAAAAATAACCGTTCTACACATTTTAAAATTATTAAGCCAAATCACGAAAGCTTAAATAAATAACTCACACACACATGTGTGTACATTGTATGAAACAATACTTACATCTAAAAGGTATTATTTATATAGCATTTTGAAATGAACTATTTATTAACTAACTTCGTGTTTACATCAGTACATCAGAAGTTGTCAGCCTGAACCAATTCTCATAAAGCTTCAAAAATAGTATAAATTAAAAATATAACTTTATATACTGAATTATAATGATATTTGCTGACTTCAGGAAAGGTTCTCAATTCGGTGGTGTTCTTTTTTAATGTTCGTTACTAATTTCGAAATTTATAAAGCTATTTGGAATTATTAGTTTTATTAGGAGTGAACCTGCACCTCGACGATAGGCTGAATAAGGGATATATCCTGATTGGGAACTGATAATTAGTAACTAAGATATTGGTAGGTTTATAACAATCCTGTAGCCGGACCTGAGGGGATGCAGCCGGGGGGCTCATCCCCTCATTGCACAGGTCCGGCTGACGAGGGGAGGTGACTGGTTGTATACCCAGTTGCCTCTCTATAGTAGGACGATGCCTGGCGACCAACTTGCCAGGCTGTCGCAGGGGCGGTTTTTCAGGAAGAGAGCCAGAACGGTCCCTGACCGCTCCTAACATGCGGCCGACGGTACACCGTGGGGTTTTAGTCCGTGCGAGTCGGACACAACCCACCCTCTCCCCCGGGAGGGTGGGTATCCGTTAGGGATTTCCCCACGTTAATAAAAAAAAAAAGGTTTATAACAATCCTACTAGATAGATATCTACCAGTCTATACATTCATATAATAAGAATGTAAATCCAATATGTCTGTACTATTTCGATTTTCAAGAAAAACATTGTAGCAGGTATCTAAAAATAAGTAATATATTTCAATCATTTTTAGAAATGTCTCTCTATCTCTTTGTATGACCACGCATCACGGCTAAAAGCACTGATTTCACAAAAACTCCTGTAAGAAAATTCTAAAGCATATCCACAGGAGTAACTAATTTTTTTTTCATTAAAGTCGGTCCACTCTATCAAAAGTTGTTGTAATTTGAATAACGACTGAAGTTAGATACGAGAGAAGTGTAATAATCTACACTAATATCATAGAGACTGTTATGGTTTGTTTGCTTAGTAGGTTCAACGCTCTAATCTCAGGAACCATTGGTACCATTTTAAAAACTTTTTTAGTGTTAAATAGCTCATTTAATGAAGAAGGCTCTAGGTTATATATCATCACGCTAGGACCAATAGGAGCGGAGAACCAATGAAGAACGTTTCAAAACCGGATTTGTGCCGTTATTTTAGAGTAGACATTTTCGAAGTCGGTTTTATTTTTTGTTAAAATGTTTAATTTAACAACCTACATAATTGTAATGAACATATTAGAAGGAAATAAATATAATATATATGTAAAATAAAGGCATGCTTTAAGTTTTTATTAGCGCCATGTACGTCGGCGCCAGACGTATTACACAACTGGTAACGAATACGATCAGTTTTTACAAAACACAAAAATATGAAGTGCATCCGCATTGCGAGGCTTTCAATGGGCCTTTTGCAATATCTGTTCATACCATTTACGGTGATCCGAATGAGTTATTGATACGGGTGACGCAGTACAAGTACCGTACTTCTAATTCAACTTTTACATTAAGTATTAACAGTTTCATGTAATTGTTCTTACCTAATTCGGACACTAAACCCCTTTTATATAGAACATTATATAATTTTCATTTATTTTTTTAAATAATAAATCTACAAGATATGTATAAACTTTACCAAAAATTTAAATTCAGTGACACGTTTTACTGTTGTAACTAAATCCCTTGACACTAATTTTGTGGCACAAAATTTATCAAATAAAACCATTGATATAAAAAAAATCCTATACGTCAATGTATAAATGATCAAAACCATTTCTTCAAAACGCAGATTATATTTTACCTGAATATCCCTTTGCTGTTATAAAACTATTTAAACTGCAAACCTCTAAAGATACATTTAAAGTCTATTAATTTTGTGTGTTATTCGTAACTATTATGTGCGTTCCATTAAAATGCTTAAATTGTACCAAGCAAAAAAAAGTTGTTGTAATAAAAATTTTGCAAAATGTAAAATATATGTGGAGTTTATTTAAATACTATTATTATCATTGTATATATACTTGTTTTATCCGTGTGTATGTGACTGAAGTCCTAAACGGCTGACAGATTTTGATGATTTTTTTTGTGAGGATTCAGATGGACTTAAGAATGGTCTAGATTCACAATTACACGCGATCGGTGGCGCTGCGGTTGAATTGTAGGTTTTTTTTTTTCAATTATCACACACCGGACAATATCTGTCGGGCCCGCGTGTATTTTATTTATTTATACGTAATACCAGTGTTTGCTCGTGTATTCGCCGAATGTACGTTTGACTTATCTTTTGAGAACAATCCTTTCAGTCCAGTCAGTCTTTGAATAAAAGATATTATGTTAGTCAAGGTTAATCAAGACGCGTTTAATAGGTTCATCCATCGGGCCGTTGACGCTCCGGCGCGGGACATTGTGGATTATAACTTAAAGCTGGCCATAAATGACCAAAATGAAACCGCCATAAAGGCAATAACGTTATTAAAACATCCGTCCTAAAATAGTAAATAGTTAAATTGCGTTTTTTAGCGTACAAAAGAAATAAAAAACGAAAGCAAAAAAAGATTAATCAAAGTATGTTCTTTGCTGCATGCCTAACAACGTGTATGCAAAACTTCAATATTATCGGTTCACTACTTAAAGCTTGAAAGCGTAACGTACAGACAAAATTACAATCATATTTGTTAGGACTAGTTTTCGTAAAAAGCATATAATTGCTGCAAGAGTTACACTTGCAACATAAGACTTTGTAACAATTACATGATTGCCGTATGACGAGGCAAATGATTAATCATCAATCTGCCTTACGACATTTGTATTCCGTTTTTAATTAACTTTAACTAAATCTATGCATCTAGACTGAAACGATTACAAATTGCGTATTAAATAACAAAATATTGGCAATAGTTAATAAGCTTTTCGATTATACAATTTCATATGTTTTAGTTCATCAAAATTTAGTTTTGATTTGTTTGTTTCTTTGTAAAACTCATTCACAGTCAAGCGCGTTTTATTTAGGTCACCAATTTTCAACCCGCTCATGGAAACCGTCTTATCATCGATAGGGTATAGAATTCTCAGTTAGAAAATTCTAGATCTGCGGACGGTTCCACATGTGCTGTTATTATATTTTGCTATTATTGTGTTTTGCAATTATAATTGAGTTATGTTGAAATAACTAATTATAGTGTAGAAGTTAATACGTTTCAGCACCATCTAGTGATTGTAATGTAATAGATAATATAACAACTTTAATTATAAACTGTGTTTAAGTATATACATTATACATATCACATATCACATTTATCTATTTAACACTTTGAATATCACGCCGTAATCAAATGTTTCTTTTAAAACTCCACGAATGATTATATACAGTTCTAGAAAGATCTAGTGCTACGGTCACCATTGCCTATCGTAGCTTCACAAGAAAAACCTTGACCAGTCATATATGACCTACGTGGTAGACAAAGTGTTAACACATAAATATACTGAATAAGTAAAAATTGCAACCAAATATCTTGTAGCGAAAAAGCGAAAGCTTAATGTTATTCAAAATATATAGACATATATTATTTACCTGTATCAATTAATTCACGCGTATATAAGTTTATGAAATTACTATATTCAAAGACTTAAATCACTCGTCTCAAACTAAACACGTTATTAGATTGACGCGCAAATTACATAACTACTAAATAACCCATCAACATATGAGTAACAGAAATACGTTAAATCTAGGTTTTATTTTTATCTTCATATTAAATATCTAGTTTACGGATAGGTAAAGAACCTCTTTAAACCTTCTTTCTATCGTCTTTTGTGTTACTTGAAAATTGCACACGATGCATAGTATGTATTCTATACGAACATCTAGAAGTTTATTTTATCTATAAAAAAGTGTGTGTGTACTTATGAACATGTGTTAGACGATATACTTCTTTGGCTTAACAAAAAGTTTTAATACAAAGAAATAATACATAAACATAATGTTGACTATAGCTAAATTCAGGTTGTTGGTTTTTCGTGACGGTGTGTGTGCGCATCGTAACATTTACTCTCATTATTTTTCCCTAACGCGCCAAAAGAAGTATTATTTCAATAATATGATAAATTTACTAATAATATCATGGTTTTACCTTTTATACATTTACTAAAATGATATAATATATTCTTACTAATTATGCGAAGCGAATTCACTTCCGGTTCATTTGTAAAGTTTTGGATTTTAAGCGCAGTTTTACTACCTTGTACCACGTAAACATAAATCATCAAATAAAGCACAGCATACATTTTATTGTACGGGTATACCCTTATATAAATAAAACGATAGATGTCCACCGTTGTGCGCGTATCACTCAAAAAATCATCATCATCATCAGGGCTATAGGCTGCTTCCCGATGGAATGTATGGGAATAATCACCACGCCACTCCATGACGTATTAGCGAGTTCAAACTCTGAGTTCAGTTCTATATTGGTAATCCAAGAACATTTTCAGATTCAGGATTCCTCACGATATTTCTCTTCACCGTCAGCTGATAATGTTACCAATTAAATTAGTAAATGTAAGCGAATTCCGAAAAATTCGTTGGTTCATACCGGGGTTCGAACCTGAAGACAACGGGTTGGTATTCCACTGGCCAAACCACTAGACCACCACGACATTACTACAATGTTATAGGTACAGATTCAAAATTACTGGATAAATTGTGATAATTTTTGCAAATGGTACTTCTAAGACACTTTCGGTGTTATTAAAAAAAAGTTGAATATCCATGTATTGAATACTTGCTTTAATAATGTTACGTTTTAAATGCACCGCGCTCGCTAAAGATTCGCCATCTTGCTCTTTTGTCTCGCTTTGGTTGGGTTAGGTTACACTTGCAAAAAAAGGATAACGCGAACTTGCCTCGGGCGAGCTCGGTGCATTTAGTACGAAACCTTTTTAAAGCAAGTATTTAATGCGTATGTAAGTTTTCTGTCATAACACCGTTTTATATTATCCTTGTTTTATAGAAAGTTATTATAGTTTTAAGAAAACATTTTGTATTAACGCCAGTCGTTTTGCAATATACGTTTTTAGCCGTGAAGAAGTGGGGCAAACGATGTGGTATTCATGTTTACTCCTCTGTACATAAAATTGACAGTAAACGACGCAAAGAAAATCGCGTGTATCTGTTAATTTTACATATACCTATATACGTAAATCACCAAACATATTTAAATTCTACGCAGTGCACCTAAACTGAGGACGCAGTTGAACTGAGTAACAGCAGGTTGATGGCCTGTGAGGTGCCGATCACACATCGCCAATCTAAACAAAAATACCAGCCAGCACGTGTATTGAATTTTAACTGTGGTGTCAACAAACGACGAATACTTACACTGAGATCTTTTTTAGAGCTTCGTTTTTTATACCATTCTCTGTATATTTATCTATATTAACTTTATATCTTTCTCTGTATATATCTATATTTGATGGATAGTAGTCAGCTTCTAGATATTTAGTACATATATAGTATATACCTATATTATATTTAGTCTATATAAATCCAAGGTTAGTAACTTTTATTATTGCCTAAAAAATACAAAATATGGGCAACGAGACGTTTTATTTAAACTTATTCCTAAACAAATGTATACAATTTTATCAAAAGGAAACTACCATTATTTTTCCACAAAATTATAATTTATTAAAAATTTACCAAGGTATTAAAGCAATCTGTGATAATTTGAATTTTGATACTTTTACTTGAATTTTAATGATCTTTACTATAAACATATGTGTTTATTGTACAAATAAGGTAACAAATAATTCGGACGAAACTAGAAAAAAACTGACACAAATAAGAAGGATATTATCAATTTTGTGGATTATTTTGTAAACAATTTCATATTTGTGATTAATAAATTTAGATATACCATTAGTGTTCTACCTTAAATGTATTAAATATCGTTTCTGCATATACACTAACGTTTTCAAGGAATTATAATAAACCAATAATAGGAAATCGGTGTTCACCGAGAGCTGCGCTTGTTAGCCTTTCTAGGATATCGTTGTCCCATCTTTTGTTACATTATTTCTTAAAATATGTAAGTAAATTGTTCATTTAAAATGCTAATAAAATAAATAAATAATATTAATCTTTTTATAACTCACAAACTTGTTTATATAAACGCGCTAATCTCTGGAATTGTCAGTACAGGGTATCAAAGATTGATAGGTCGACCGTTGGACGAGAATTTCGCTTTACCCAGAAAACCCAAACTGTGAATGCTTATTGTGACGAGGTGACAAGCCGCGCAGCTCGATTACGTCGTCAACCCCCTGACCATCCGCGATGTTTTATACGAAACTGTATTTAATTTTACCTAACTGGATTAAACATAATTGACAATTTAAAATTGCATACTAAGCATTATTTAAAGTATATGAATTACTAGTCAAATAAAATATAATACAAAGGTCGTATCCATTATTTATGTCGGTGACGTAAAATCACAGTCCATACATAATAGATTAACGCCATGATTCAACTATTGATGACCTACGCCTCAGGGCTTTAGGGCATTTCACAAAACCGTTTGGTATAATAGCATTAAACCCACGCAATATGTGACATTGACGACCGAACGTTCAACTTTGTTTTGTTGTTTAATTCATTAAATAAACGTAATATGCGAAGTGTTGTTGACTGGTTGTTTCCTTCGATACCATTACGACTTAAATAAATTATAACGTTTTCTTTGAATGGAAGAATGCCATATACTTGGTTTATTGATATATCGTATGTATATTATGTATGTATATATTGATGTATAGTATAATGTATGCACTCAAGTATATATGTATGTATAATACAATAGACCTTTACCCAAATATATAGGAATTTAATTAATTATTGTAGAAATTATATTTTGTTACATTTATGAAAACTATATACAGTTATTCAAAAGCAATAGAAGTATAGTGATCTGTAATATATTCTAAACTATTCCATACCTGCGACTTTATTTGGGTCGTTTGTCATCTTATCATCACTTCTTCATGGCATGCAAATGAATGAAAAGCAAAGCAGAATGCGTGGTGTTTATAAAATTGTAGATTCTTGAATATTTAATAATTTTATATTAAATGAAGCTATCGTGGTTATTTTAAATTCGGATCAAGTATCTAAGAATAACAGTTTAAAAAAAAGTCTAAGTCTGTCTAATAGTTTTTGAGTGATGTACGCACTCTGACCTCTGTCGACTTTTTTAGTAGATTATATGTTAAAATCTGTATAGGTATTGTAAAGCGGTGATTTAATTTACATTTTATGTTAAATTTATATGAAATATTTAATTGGATTTAATAAGAATACGTATATATATATGTATTTAACATTACATAACAGTATTACCATCAACGCTTTGGGTGTTTCGATATTATATAGTATAGTATCTTTCAACTATTCTTGGGACTGTCGTAAGTCTGTAGCACTTCTGAGATGTTTGCAAATGCTCGGGTTAATGATATATGAGATTATGTATAAGAGATCGGTATCCATGTCAGGTAGACTCAGCAACAGACCCAATGAAATAATGAAAACACTGCTAAATATATACCATAGTCGTTTCCTGAAGTACAGGATATCGACAGTTGTATAATGTGACGTGTTAACTCTGTTATAACCACGAATAAGATATTTTGCAATTACATTTAAAGAAACAAAGATAGAAAAAAATACTTTATTGTTGCAACAGCTATACAATTAACAAACATCATACAAACAAATTAGAAACAAAATATGTTTTAAAACATTTGAAAAATAAAAAGATTAAAGGAATGTCCAACAACTGACGAATTCATTCAGAAAAATGTTCAGTACAGCAGTGCTGCAGCGCTCCTTTTCGACGGGAGCCCATATGATTACAAACGGACGTTTAGTCCGGTGAAGCTGTAAAGGCCTTGCAAGGCCAATAGCGTAGTCAGTACGAAAAAAAACGATCATATTAATGTTATAATACAAGATTATTTTTTTTGTTTTAACTAACTTAGCTAGACCTAGAGTATTTTTGAGGTTTATTTGTGTAATAAATACTTGTTGTCTCGTGAATAAATATAATAATAATAATGAATAATATATGAATTGAAAATAGTTCAGTGTTTTTAATAATAGCCGCTTTGTAATAGCAGTCACGATATTTATAAAGAATTTTTTCTAACTAATATTTTCTACAAAATGACAGTCAGCGTCTATATATTATGTTTCCTAATAATTTGATATCAAAGAATTCAAGTTATCAATTGAATTAAGGATTAATCAAGCTATTTACATAAAGATATTCGACACGTTAGGAGAGAGTCCATTAACATGGTAGGGTTAAATCGTGACAATTCTGGTACGGGTGAACCATCGCAAGTCGCGTGTTATAGCCCACTCACCGGGTCGGCGCGTCGCGGCTCCCACCCGAAGGTTACAAAATCATTTGATGCTATCAACTACGAATACGATTTACACTTAAATCGTAACATTAAGATAACCTTGAGTTTCACGCATTTTACTCGAAGGAAACGCTTGAAAAGGTTAATCAAGTCGTCAAGAACACTTCTTTTTGGAATGGTCTAATAATTATTGACCATCAGTCGGTAGAAATTACATGAATTTATTTAAGCATTAAATGAATAAGGTATAAACTGTCCAAAAATTTACGAAAAGCGAGAATTTTTCGAATTTATGATTTTGTGTTGGATATCAATTTTTAGAATTCATTATACTATTAAGCCTCTGTAGTAGTCCGGTAAAACTGTTAATACCTTGCTAGGTCAATAGCGTAGATAGTTCAAAAAAAAATTCATTATACAAATGAAAATGAGATTGTTCACACAAGTTTCCACTGAACATTACTTAAAATTCTAGACATTCTTCCATACATATAACAAAAAGAGTGGTATGTCTGCTGTTTGTAAGAATTAATCTCCGCAATTGCTCAAGTTATGTTGTCAAGGCTTTTTTTTTTCAAAACGTATCAGAGAATATTTTAGGCCACAGATCATTATGATTTTCTAAAGGGGCTAAACAGTAATGATAAAATTCAACAGAGATAATTAAGAATCAGTATATGAGTTATAGAGATTAAATAGTGATATTAAAATCACATTTTAAATTCATAAAAGATAGCCGACAATACTTAGTCCAAAAATCATGAGATCATAGCATGGGATAGTGCTTTGTCTATGTGGTTACATATAGGTGTGTTCCAGTAGTTGCACTTTAGAGCCAATCCCAGCTCTAAGTTTAGCGTTTTTTTTTTTGATCTGACTATGCTCTTGACCTATCAAAGTCTTAACAGCTTCACCTGACTACTCAGCCGATTTTATTTGACAACTAGCTCAAAGGTGCACTGCACACCTTGGCTTGGGCTCTTGCCTGACACATGCAATTTGCGACCTATCTGAACTAACTATTCATACATATATGAGTTGTTGAAACATATAGGTGTACCAAGCATACATACTTCAACAACTCTTATATATATTTCGTATCGGATGATTTTCCAAACTATTTCAGTTTGATAAGGGAAAAAAACCGTTCCACTTTCATGTGTAAGCGTGTATGCGTGCACGTGTGTGGAGGTGATAAGTGTAAATTTGTATCAGTGATGTAGGATTCTGTGTCACCGTATCGCGCGAGCGGCGCACTCAATCGCTCCACGCCGAGGGAACGGACCTATGCTTGAGCCGCTGCCGAGGGGGGCCTAATCTGGTGTACGAGAGCGAAATTTACTCCCGGAGCTAGGTTTAGCATGTTACCATCACCTTAGAGCATAACGTCATTTAACATCTAGTGAGACTAAGGTCAAACGTAAAACAAAATAAAATTTATTTAAAAATTTCTACAAAATAACGAAGTCGCGATCTACAGTTCGTATAGTATATAGCATGTATAGGTGTTATATCCGTTTGTTTATTTTTGTACTGTAATAATTCCATACTTTAATACTAACACAGTCGGTGGTAATTAATAAAAATGATTTCTGTGAAACAGTCCACAGTTCAAACGCCTACAAACCCATTATTATAATCGATCCATTATAACATCGATGCAATAGACACGTTTCCAAAGCTCTTCGCAGGTAAAATATATTCAAGGGCAAAGTTTTTATGGGGATTTATACGTGACCCGCTAACATTCGGTTTCTTTATAAAATGTCAATTATTATTCAAGTGTTCACTATTTTTTTTTTCGATTCGACACCGATGTGGAGGTTGTTCTTTGTTACCTTTATAATTAAAACAATAAATGTGATTTGTAATGCGTTATTAATTATTGTACTAATAGCTTTCGCTCGCGTCTTTGCTCGCGTGAATATAGATTTCCTCTTGGGAACTACCTATTGTCTCGATGAAAGGTAATTTATGTCCTTTTCTGTGCTTCTGATAACGTGTAAGTAAAATTTCACAATGACCAGTTGGATAATTAAGTGTGAAAGCGGAACAAATAAACAAACTTATTTTTGTGTTAGAATATGAGTTAGGATGATTTGATAAATTATTATTTTATATTCAGCAGACTACTTTCACCCAATATAAAAAAGTGTGTGTGTACTTATGTACACGAGTTAGAAGTTATTTTTTTATTTGGCTTAACAAGATAAAAGTCTTTCAAAAATTTTACCTTCGTCTTATTCTACGTTTGTAGAAAAAACGACACTAACAATAGAAAAAAAGAAATTTAATCCATTGAAAGTTTTAATATAAAGAAATACAAACAACAAATACAAAGAAACAAAATGTTGACTATAGCTAACTTCAGGGTGTCGATTTTTCGTGACGGTGTGCGCGCGCATCGTAGAAATTTACTTTCATAATTTTTTCCTAACGCGCCAAAGAAGTAGAACTTCAAAAAATGCTGTGTAATCCTCTAATATAAAATTTAATAAGGCGCCTTCTAGCGGTCATAGAATGAAAACATACAGTATTGTTTTAATTGCAAAAGTAATTTTTTCCTTTGTTCGTTACACATTCACGGCTATACTACGCAACTCATCATCATCACACATTGTCAGGCATACAAAAAGGGCATAGGGTACCTGGGTACCTTTCATGGAAGAAAAAATGTTTCTTGAGGTATAAAACAAATTCATATTATAGCGAGCGAAGCCATAAGCAAAAGATAGTAATAATATAAGCACATTTAATAGTCATGTCTGTTATTGTAATTTGCAACTAAAACAAGTTGCAGCAGAAAACCTCAAGAATAGATCAGTTGTGATACAATTTAAAGTATTTTAATTGGAAGATTACAAATGTATAAATTTTTAACAAGTTAATAGATATATCCGCTTTCATAATGTAAGCGGTTTTACTCCAAATAATTATAAAATTACAAAATATTCGTTGTTCGTTGTTCTTGTTAAAGCTTAAAATCGTGTTATCAGTGAGCGAGATCTCACAATCGGGTTGGTCGAATTTCTTTAATGAGTCACTGCCTAACGATTTGCCTTCAAACAATTGAACACGAATAATGGATAGCACGTACAAAGTTACAGACCTGTAACCTACATATGTGGTTCACCTATTACTGTGAAAATTACAAGGGACAACAGATACTTGTTTTAACTAGTCGTGTCTAGTTCTTTCAATGATCTGCATGTAACGTCGAAGGAAAAAAGAGTAACACTAACATTTATAAGATAGTTAGAAGCGCTATATCAAAAATTATATCTATACTAATATTATAAAGAGGTAAAGTTTATGAGTTTGTGAGGTTGTAGGGGGTAATCTCAGGAACTACTGATCTGATTTGATAAATTCTTTTAATGTTATATAGCTCATTTATCAAGGAACGTTATAGGCTATGTATGTATCATTACGCTCACTAAGACGATTAAGAGCGGAGCACCAAGAAAGAACATTTCAAAATTGGGTCTATTCACTCTTGAGAGCTTCCGCTGCGTGTTAGCGTTAGCACAAAGTAACTATTCCATGCGAACGAAGACGTGGGCAGAGGCTAGTATTTAATAATTCAAGACCTAATAACAAAGGAGTCGAAGCACCAATAATGAAGTCAATATCGACTTAAGTTTTTTATTGCTATTTGATTTAAAATCTTAGAAAGGTAAAAACTGCAATATCACTAATTTCACACGTCATAATATCACTTTTGTAATAAACGTATATCTTAGTAAGTGTTGTTAGTATTTATCATATATCGTAATCAATGTTAATAAGTTTTTCTCAGTTACATAGAATTATGTATCGTACAGAATAGTACTGTACTTTTATTATATCACATATGCTAATGCACGTCCAGTGGTGGAAATTCGACCATAATACATAGATTATTTAAGCTTGTTGAGGTTTTCTTAACAAAGAATTTAGAAATAGTATAAATTAGTAGACTCCAGGATCATAAAGTATGACAAATTGAGACTTATAAACACTAAATTTTTTAAATAGCTAGTAGACCAAAAAAAAGGAAATTGATAGACAAAAAGAAGACAAATTGTTACTTAACTCTCATGTCTTCACCTATTTATAAATACTTTACTCGTATATTGTGTATATTAGCTTATGAAGTGTTGTTTGTATACATAACATATAAAGATTATAGAATTGTACTCTGGTTTATCTACATTATAAGTATATCATTATATCTTCATAATACAACTTTTAAGATTGTTTATATTTATTATGACGGCGCCCTACTAAGGTAACTGTCGACAAAAAACAGGGCGTGAGTACCTGACCACTATCGAACGGTTAATCTTAGTTACGTGAATTCGTGTTGTTACTGGTAAGTAAAAACTAGAACGGACGACGACTGATTTTATTGTTATTTTATTTTTATAACCTCAAAACTGATCGGTCGAGCAGATTGAAAATGTAAGCCACAACAAATGTATTGTAGGGGAAGTTTTTGCTATATTGTTAAAAGAAAATATGCAAACTCTTATTATTAGATTTCATTTTATATAGAAAAGAAGACCTTTATCTATAATCTAGGACACGGGTATCTTATTCAAAGTAACTATATATCTGCTACTGGTTACTATTGAAATATGTTAACCAGACAAACGTTCATAGTACACACTAAAATACATCTGTATATATAGGTAGATCAATATTATTTATGATACCCTAACTAATACGATAGAATAGAAGATTATATATTTTATTATGTATGGTATTAAACCCATAATTAATATAATATTTTTTTATAATTAAAAATATTTTCCGTAAATAAATTAGTTTGTCCAGAAGAATAATTTTAACTCGAACGATATTTTCAACTTCATCTTTTCATTTTTTTTAATTATATACATGTAACAAAATAACATTTATTGTACTTAAGAACTTTATGTCTACATTGTTGCGCGTGCGCCGATTGAGTTTCCATACGAACGACATCAACGCGATGCGCAAACACATAAAAAAAGACTGACAAAATATTCAGCATTGTTGATTATAATTGCGTAAAAATATGCAATTTCTTATAATACAAAAAGATAACTTTAATCTCTATCCACTGAGTCAGCAAATATACACGATCATAAAAGGCTTGGATAGCCTATGTGATTAATTCTTATCTATTCGCTTTTATAACTACATATTGTACAATGTTCATGTAATGAAACATAGGAAGAGACCGTAGTCTGTGGGTTTTCAAATTGCCCTCACGATACCATTAGGTCAGTTAGCAAGCACAGCGTGTCGCCTGACTAACGAGAGACCGCATAAGAGCGATACCTTACCGGAGCTTTAAGCACGTTATTACATACCTACATTATTTCAAGCTTTATTCCTCAAAATATCAATTTAAAAAAAACGTATACTACTTGCTAAATCTTTTAAAATTTATATTATAGAAAACAATATCATTTTAAATAACAATCTAATATCTTTAAATGAGCAATTCTTGTATATTTTTATATTTGTATATATTCAGGATCTCGGAAACAACGTCATCTATTTCCATGAAACTTAGTATATAGGTAGTTTCGAGGACGATAAATCGGTCTAGCTAGATTCTATTCATGGAAAACTTTTTAACTGAATTTTCAGGCAATGAAAAAATATAGCTGGAATATAGAGGTAAATTTCGCCTACGCTGTCAAAACAAAGATAGCTCAGATGGAAATCGGTTGCTTCGAAAACCGGTATAACCCCAGTTCGAATCCAAGTGACAGCAGAAGACATTTTTTTTAATATCTCTTTTTTGTAAAAAAATGTACAATTTTATAAGGCAAACCTAACAGTTTATTTTAATTTAATTTTTTTTTTTAAAGAACAGAGCTGGGCTTGGTCGCCTAAGTACTATTATTTAAAAGTCTAATCAGAGACTTCACTCGTTAAATAAAATATGAACCTCAAATGTAATCATGAACAACAAAATTATGTTAATAAGTGAAGCCAGAATGTGTAAATACGTAACACGTGTGCCCGCGACGATCTTGCCGCGCCATCAAACTACAATTGGCTTTACGAGATGCCAGAGTCGCATCTAGATGGGCCTTTTGGCTTTATTTGTCGATACAGTTATTGCCTTATAAAGCGAAAGCTGGCGTATGGATTTTTTATATAAAAGCCGCGTAATTATGTATAACGCACAACATCAACTTTTAAAGTATTCTGTAGCCATTTTATTACATTTTTCTACGAGTAAATTACAACACTCTGTGGATTATTTACAGTAAACTGGGACACTTAAACTTAAACATTATCTTTAATTTTATACTTCAATAAAACAATCCTATTTCATTGTTCTGTAAAATTAATTTGTTTTCTCAGCTTTTACGTCTAAAATACATAATTGGTAATTATGACATTTTAAAATTTTTGATGCATATACTTTATATTTCCAGTTTAATGTTGCCATAGGGTAAATTTGACCTAGAAGAAAAAATAATGTTCTCGAGTGATAAATCAGATCTACATTCATACGAGTGAAACAGCGCGAAAAACTGGTTACATAAAATGTAGGAAAACCTGGCATAAAAATTATTAAGTTTAACAAAGTAAATAATAATATGAAATGCGCATAAATACGTGATTTTTACTCACATCTGTTATACATTTTTCTACAATAATCTCACCGAGACATACAAGAATGATCTTCATCAAGGTCGACGGCATCATTGCATTACTAATAAAAAGTGTTCCAATCATTATGACTACAAACGACAAGTAATTTTGTAAGAAGATGCAGGTGTTTCCTTTGGATAATATATACACATAAATGAAATTGAAATGTCTATTGTTTGTTCGATCTCGTTTTCGTAGTGATTAAACCGATTTTGATGAGATTTTACTTGTAGAACTCTGTAAAGTATTATTATATACAATACACATCATTATGCTTGTCGATATGGGTAACAGTAATTTGAAAATGAAACATAGATAACTTAAAAGCGGGAAAAGGACAATAGGTGTGGTAATATTAAATTATAATTTAAAAAAATCAAGGTAGTCATTAATCAATATCTAGTTCCCATAAAATAAAAAGATTATTTTGATGAGAATAAACTTAGTTAGCTTCTGTAATAAATATGTGGACATTTTTTTCGCTTAATGAGACAATTCTCATTCAAATATAAATATATCAAATATAGATATAATAGAAAAAGTAGGAAAATTATTATATATAATAACAATTAATGGATTCTAATTAATACTTTCTAGTAGAAATAAAATATTCACCGAATATAAAAAACAAAACAAAAAAACAATTGAAAAATATCTCTAGCCAAACTTTGGCCTCAAATGATATCAAAATGGTATATCACATTTCAAATAATACACACTTGAGAACCTTTGAAATTTGTTTACATGATAAGATATGTTAACCAACAGATAACAAACGAATGACATGCGCAAAGCTGACTCACTGAAGTTCTTGATCGTAAAATCTTTTTAATTCATTACTGAATAGCTAACATATATTGGCATTTAATTAAGACATTTCACTAACAAAAATGTTAACATCTTCAAGAATATAGATATATCTAAGGTTTTTAATACACATATAAAACGTTTTAAAAGCAATGTAATATAAAGTACTCACTTATCACGCAACAATTATGAAAGCTCCAGTTATCTAATGTTATGTAAAAGAGGGCGCGCTCGCGCCTTCGTATACCGCCACTTTCGCTCCAGACTCCCCCTCGCCCCCTCAAACTGTACCCTCAAAGTGCACTGAACGTCGATAAACACTAAAGTCTACTTTTATCAATGTGTGTTATGTGCGCGCGCCTGAATGTCGCAGCGCGTCCGTTGTGTTACTGCGTCCGTGCCGTACTAGAGTGGCGAGCTGAGAACCGGCCCGCGGCCGCGACTACCGGGCTCCAGACAAACCGCCCAGCTCGCCGGTCAAACACTATGCGGCTACATCATTCGTAAACGTCTCTCTACTCCACGCTCAGGCACTAGATTTATAGTATAAAAATACTGAAACTGCCTTGTCTTTATAGATCGATAAATTTCAGCCATGTTTATTTATACAAACATATGTAAATTACATGTAGAAAAATTACCGAGGTATGCCGTGCACCCTTGAGCTAGTTGCCCAAATAAAATCGGCCGAGTGCCTTAAGCGCTCGCCTTAGTAGTCCGGTGAAGCTGTTAAGACCTTGGCTAGGTCAATAGGGAAGTAAGTTCGAAAAAAAATATGTAGAAAAATTATAAACTTTATAACAAATTGTTTAACCTTAATGATTTTTAAATTTACAGCAGTAAGGCTAAATGGATTCTTTATAATCATATAAAACTATCAAAAATATTCGACAAATAATTTGTAAGCAACTGAAATAAATAGTAACATCGAATTTCGATGTTTATTCAAATTCCCAATATAAACGTTGTTATTCCGATAATTTACATTTCTCTTATACACACATGCAAGTTTATAGTTATACCCTATTCTTACTGCACGTTTTATCGCACAGCTCGTGCGTCGACTTTTTGTAATGGCTGGATTATGCACCTCTAAAACCCTCGGAGTGGACATCCACGATGTTTATATTAACAATATAAAATCCACCACACAAGTAATCCCTTTATCGAGAGACATAAACGTAAAGTATGTCTCATATGACATCATGATTTGAGTGTACATAACTGAGTAAAGTAAGCACTCGTCTCCGAGAAAACTCCGTTTCAAAGTTAAATAAAGAGAAATGTTTTTTTTCTTTAACATTTGAACAGTCGGAGTTCAATGGGTATGGTGAACTCAGAAATCAAAGTTATCCAGGTTTGTTTTTTTATGTGAAAGCTTTATATTGCGTGATAGGCGAGGGTGAATTCTACACGAATGGAAAATTCTGTGTAATTACCGACCAAAGGAAAATTTACTACTTTTCGGGGCCGCAGCGTCACTTATAGCCAACCCTCTGCCTTAAAGTATCATTAAAAGGCACGTAATTTGAGAAATCCCTCAAAACGAGCAATGAAAGCCTATGAATTATTATTTGGAATCTATTCAATCGCTACAGAATGAATAAATACCGACTTTAAATTATCGTGAATTGAAATGTACCAAATCTAATAAATATACATAGACACACATATATTTGGTTTTCTCTGCATTAACGGAAAGTCAAAAATTATTTATATTATTTTAAGAAATATGCTTAACATTAATCATATGTATTCAAAGTCGGTCAGAACCATAAGTACCCTTGTTGAAGTAGACCAACAAGAATATGCTATTCCTAAAATACATTATAGAAATTTTAGATATTATAAGGAAAATACGTGTGAGTTATTTCTTAAAATTAAAAAAAAGGTCATCAATATCATAGAAGTAATTAGAAACGTTGAGGGGAAATTATTTTCACAAAAATTTCCATAAATTATATCCCATGAATATTAAAGCGATGAGGGTTCTGTGACGTAAGTTCGAATTTTTGCAAACGAGTCGGAGCTTTCAGTTAAAAGAATACATCATAATGGAACCATAGCATAATGGTAGAACTTTTTCTAGGCTCACGTCGAGCCAACTGCCTTCAAGTTTAAAATCTGTTGACATCTATATGTGTTCAGGTTGCTGCACTGGAGAATTAGACTTTTTAAGTTTAACATGTTTGCCATCTTGAAGCAAATCTTCATTTCTTTTTCTTTTTCTTGTTTTGGGGTCAATGTTTTTTTTTCAATGCAGATTACAACACATTTTACACAAAAAGTGTATTGTGGTTATTTTAATGTTCCAACAAGCAGGTGACTACCTTGTTAGAACTTTCCAGGGAGTTTTTATGGCATCTCAAAATTCATTATCCTTGGTATTATTTTTCATTCATTTCACTTATGCACAATAAACGAACTATGTAAAAAACACCACCAACTTTACACAATATAGAGTCAAGTAACACAAGATTATAAATAAAATATGAAATCCACTGCATGGCAGACTAAAAGCCCGCCAAAAGCTCTCATTTTACATCAGGTGAGATTGTGGCCAATGCCAAAAACCTATAAAGAATAAGAAAAATGTAAATATTATATATATATAGTTACATTTTTTTGCCAGCAACTCCACAGTTCTCTATCCCGACAATGGTTAATCAAAAGGCCGTATCTCATTCCGCGAGACCTTGCCGGCCTCGGACGTTACGTTATTTCGATTTCATTTGCGTGCTCGTGCGCCCAGTTTTTTTACATCGCATTGGAAACCACAACTCGCCTATACATCGAGCCTTGATCCTTTGTTATTCCCAAAGAAATATGAGAGGTAACGTCACAGTATAAATAGGATTATTTTGAGTTTTAAAATATCTTTAGACGAAGCCATGGTAGGGTCTCTCCGTTTCATGGCTTTGTCTCATATTTTTTGTAATCTAGAACTTGATAGGAATTACCACATCATCACTCGTTGTTCCTTCCATACTTACACTAGCTTGAAAGACTATGAAATGGATTTTACTTTTTCTTACAAAAAGTAATTACTAGTCACGAATCCGGTGGGCAGTGATGCGGTTACGCGTTGAGATTAATTGAATTCTTAGGTGTGAAGAAACAGGAGAGACGCGAACGTTTTTAGATAATATAACGGTAATTTATAAGAACAAGCGGAAATATTTACTTGTAGTGTTCAAAATTGTCACCATCTTAATATATAAAAAATATCGTGTTATAAAATATAGTCAGGAATGCGAAGTCATCATCCTTAAATAAAAAAGCTTTAGTATAGTCCCGCCATTTTGACATCACGTTGATTCAACTTATAGATACATTCTTACTGACGGAACGTGAGGGTCTTTAAAGGATAAATATTTTAAGAAAAAAATATTGGTAGCAATCATAGTATGATAATATGTATATCTTTTACTACTTTTTGTTGATCTATCAGAGATTGAAAGACTCCATCATAATGAAAGTTGCCATAGTTTTTTTTTTTATGTAGACGATTTCTATTCTATCCATTATACCAAAACCCTTTACAATGTAGTACTATGTCATGTTGTGGAAGGTTTCTAACTACGTATAAGACTACGCTACGTATAAAAATATGCTACAATAAAACATAATTTAATCCTTGCGGTCAACACTAATAAATACACTGTGCAGCGACCGTAAGTGGACCTTGACCCCCAATATTAAACGACTCCATCTCTTTTTACACTGCAATTTAATTTTTTTATACTATGTTATGTTTTTACAACAACATCAACCTATATATACCACGGTCGTCTGGTATATTTTCATCCAATATATTGGCCGAGATATGCATTCTTGGTCTCTCGATACTCTTCTAGTGTAAAGAAGCCTTTTAAGACACTATAATTTAATCTTGTTAATGTTAAACTGGAGTACCAATACCTCACTTCCTAAGTTTGTATGTAGATTTTCTCCACATTCTATCTTCTCTCTTCTTCAATCTTTTTGGTTTACCAATAAATTTCGTTCTTATTTTGAGCTCATATAACACATATTTTAGGACTTTAGTTACCAATTTATTAACTTAAGTTTACAATATTATATCTGTAGACTATAAAAATATCTATAAAAATATTATATCTCGTACTAAGTACCATGATTCCAAAGAATATTTATATAGATATTTTTGAATTTACGATCAATAAACATTTTCGGAAACCGTGTTAAGCAATGTAGATTTAAATTTTGATTATGAATAGGCGCTTTTGATGAAGGAATACATTGTGATAAAATCAAAGCATGGTGATAGGCTTTTTCCAAGCCCGTCTAGTTAACTACGATCATTACCAAATACCTATGTACTTGAGAGCCAAACCCTCTAAATAAAGCGTGTTTACCGTCTTGGACCTCATCTACATTTAACATACAGTCAGATTATAGTTAAACGCTTTATTTATTTATTTTATTTATTTAAGGTTAGCAAGTGACCAATATACCACACATTAATAGATACTACTACATATAAAAAATCTACAGGGACATTGGTCTTAAAAAGCTGCCACAGCATGTACTATGTAGTAGGCGAATTCAAATCTAAACATTACAAAGATAAATACAATATCAACTTAGATAATGATAAATAATCCTAAATAGGTAATAATACAGAAATATCATATAATGAAAATATTACGTATATAAAGTAGGAAGTACAAGAACAAGGCGGAAAACCTAATAGAGTACTATTTATAAATTGTTAGGAGCTAACTTAAACTTATAAAGTTTTTATAATCTATTTTTAATGCGTACGCAGTCCCTTATAATTTACACCAAACTTATTAAACGACTACTAAAAGGTCCATCATTGCCTATCATCCACTATACGCCCTCGCGCGTTCACTTCATCGTAAACTATATATTTTATTACACATTTTATACGACATAGATATAATTCCAGCATTAACGTGATGTAATAATTAAGATGCCCATTAAGAGAATGATCCTAAACTCATCTTACGTTTAGCTATCCAACCATATTTACAGTCTTTTTTGCGTTGTTAGCCTGATGTTAAAAATAATTATAGGTGTAGATAGGATTGGCTTTGTTCAATTCACTGTTATTATGATAAAAAATATGTTGTATATTTTGTATAAAAAAAAATTGATCCGTCACGGGACGCCTGGCAGATGTGAAACATCAAAATTGTTTTGTATAAGTTATTTGCATACAAGAGCAGATAACAACAGGAATCAGGTATGGCATTATAAAAAGATAAAGCAAAAAAATTACAAATCAGTTACATAAAATAATTACTGTTTATTTATCTTATCACATAAATATTCATTTTTATTAAATACAAAAATTCAACTAGGCGCTGGCGTGGTGTTTGGCGACATTTATCAAAGGGCGCTAGGTCGTCGGCGCGTGCCACGTAACTCTAGTACTGCAAGATCTGGTTGCAAATATTTTTGAGTATTTCGTTAATAGTGCAATGTTCGTGTTTTACGTCGCCACACCAACAATCAGGTTTACCCTCCGCCTATAGATGCTTCACATCAAGAAAATAGTAAGTGTAATCTATATCGTTATATATAAATTTCCTTTGCGGTAAAAAAAAAGTAATCCGGTGAAGCTGTGAAGGCCAGTAAGGCCAATAGCGTAGTCAGTTCGAAAAAAAATCCTTTGCAGTTATATTTGTAATTGTGTTACTTCTACACGATTTAACTGCTTTTAAAACTCCATTTAGGATTTTTTTTTATTGTCGAGGTGTTATTTTGTATCTCTTACACAGAAAACATACAATTACAAATTGTCAGCATCCCAAAGCCTATATTTTTTATTTCATAGTTTATTAAGGTTTGTGGCAAGATAATCTACATTAAAAATCTTATTCAGTTTAGGCCCTGAGAAGGCGCTTGTGAACGTTAAAACTACCACCGGTTTGGAAAACAGCACAGTCATCGAGAAGAACCGGCAATAAATTCAATGTGGTTTATTTTTTCATCAAAGATATACAAGTATAGATATATATATATATATATTTTCTTTTTGTGGATGCATAATATTTAATATTCTATCATATAAAAATGAATAGCTAAATGTGTTGCTAAGCGTAAATCTCGAGAACAGCTGAACCGATCTTGTTAATTCTTTTTTTGTTGTGTTTGATATTGCCAGGAGAAGGTTCTTATCACGAGACGAAGATCCCCGTCTTACCACCTACAGGCGATCTGAGCGCGCGACCAGGGAGCGGAGCATGCAAACCGTGATCTCGCACCCTGGTCCACCTACGCGCAAAGGCGGCAGAGGGGTTTTTAGTCGGTAGGAGTCCGACATAACCCTCACGTTGTCCCCCGGCAACACGAGGCGTATCCTACGCAGGATTTTCCCCTCTAGGTTCTTATGAAAAAAAAAAAAACATATATTTTAGTATACTTTAGTCATAACGGATTTGGCGGGCACTACTAGTCAATAATTCATATATTACTATTACTGCCAAACGGGTTCGCTAATTTTTGTATAAAACGGATATTGATGTATCCTTGAATAATACACATTATTTATTGCTTTTTTTTCTCGAACTGACTACGCTATTGGCCTTAATTCTTTGGCCTTTACAGCTTCACCGGACGACTAAGGCGAACGCTTAAGGCACTCAGCTGATTTTATTTTGGTAACTAGCTCAAGAGTGCTCGGCACACCTCGGCTTGGCTGTTACCTAGAAAAACCCGATCTATCCTAGCTAAACTATGCTAAGCTAATACATGTATCCGCTTTTGGATCATACAATTAAAAATTGCATGATACAACAACACAACATGTAATTCGAAAAGAGATAAACTAAATCTACTCGATTCAGTTTGATAAGGGAAAAAAGTAAACCCTTCCACCAGGTGTGTAAGGTGCATGTCTGATTAACTAAGTATGTGTGAAATCAATGTGGTGTGTACTGTATCACGATAGCAAAATCTTTGCGTCCACCCGGGTGGCCTCGAACAAAGACATTACCAAGAAAACGCGAACAAATAGTGTGCGGGTGATTATTTTTTGCATTTGACCCTAACCTACCTGTTATGTTATAATGAGTCGGTTTAAGTTGTAAAGCATACTAACTCTATAGGAACATTAGCTCTCAAGTGGCAGCTGCCAAAACATATCTTAGTACTTAGCGACTTCAACTCTAGGATAGTAGATAATCAGATGAGTTAACAAGAAGTTTGACCGAAGCCGTTAAGTCGTTTACCATGAAGTTTGCATAACTAAGAATTGATTTTTAAGGGGTTTCTAGCTTTCAACTTTTTTTTTTAATTTTTATAGGAGGCAAACGAACAGGAGGGTCACCTGATGTTAAGTGATCGCCACCGTCCATACACACCACGGGAGTTGCTAGTGCGTTGCCAGTCTGTGTTTGGGGGGATGGTGGGAAGAAAGGAGAGAGAGAGGAGATGGCACTCTCATTGACCGAACGAAACGCAGCAATGCAAACACTGTTACTTCACATCTGTTTTCTGTGAGAGGGTGGTACTACCCCGGGGCGAGACGACCTATTCATGGTGAAACCAGTAATAGCTTCAGCGTAGCTCTACCACGTACAGACTACAACTCAGTACTCTGGCCATTTTATTATTATTGTTTTTAGGTTTATTGTTTTTATACTATAGCTGTTCGCCTCAGCTTTGAATGGTTGCCATAATTAGAAAGACAAAAAAAAATCTAATACGACTATGTGATGAAATAGTATAACAAATGAAAATTAATCAGTCAATCTTGACAACATTTTAAATTTCTTCCTACTGCATTTAATCTCACTCTCGAGTGAGTCAAGCTTTCATACAAACCATGTCCTGAGAATTACAAAGAAAAAAAAAGAATTAGCCAAATAAATGCAGTCGTTCTGAAATAATGCGTTTATATATATTTGGTATGTGATTTTTGTTTATTCAACGCAAACTGCATAGACTTTATAAATTCTATATTATCTCTACACTAATACTACTACTTTGAGTGTACATTCTCATAAAATACAACGAATCCTACTGACATAGCCAACTGCAATACGTGAAACACAAAAAAACATAACGTAAAAACTTGAACAATTTCATCGAATAAACGGCACAGAGTAAATTTCTCGCTTTAATAAAACGTTCTTGAGTTATGGAAAGTCGTGTCTGAGTGAATAAAATCAGTGGCTGCATGGTTCACACTTCATTAAGACGGATGAAAGCGTGCAAGCCAAATGTCGATTCGTAGCTGCTGTCAGAGAGATATGAGTTGGCAACGCGATTACAGAATTGAAATTTATTATAGCGGATAATGTGCATCTTAAAGCAATTTTAAAAACAATACAAGCAGAAAATGATTTAATACCTATACAAGTCAATTTATTTAATAAATCAAAGTTCTTCTTCTTTATTTTGGCAATCAATTTGCATTATTAAAAGGATTCTTTTCGTTATTAAACCGACAATGGTTTTATTATAGTTTATCATAGTCTTCTGATGACTTCTAACGCTTGTTAGAACGTTCTATGATATTTTTGTGACATGTTGAGAATGTGTATCCTACTAGCTATTCTAAAAAACCTGGGCTTTTGCTATTGCCTACAGCAATATCAGAAGTCAAACTCAAACTCAAAATCGCTTTAATTTAGGCCCTGAGAAGGCGCTTATGAAAGTCAGTGCTACCACCGGTTCGGAAAACAACCCAGTCATCGAGAAGAACCGGCAAGAAACTAGATCTGGCTTATCTTTTTAACAAATATATATGTATATATATTACTTAATTATAAAGGATATTACTGATTTACCGGATTGTGAATTTAAGCGCCACGTCAAGCGGGTTTTGGTGTCAAAGGCTA
>JACEII010000033.1:1187350-1315364 GCA_014332785.1 Antheraea mylitta
TGATCGAAAATAATCGACACATATTTTATTTATGTGATACTTGAAAATTTCGAGATATGTTTTTTAAAGTTTCGTTCTCTGTAAAAACACTTCTTTTAAAAGTAATAAAAGCTCCTAACATATAATGTTCTCTTTGCACTTTAATGTGTAAGGGGTGTCGAGTAACATCTTAAGACTTGAGACACCCAAGCCAACCTCACCTGCACGTGGTGCACCCTGCTGATCAACGAACGAGGCAATGGCGATAGCGGGGTGGTAGGGTTTTACAGCCCGACTGGGTCGCAACCACCATGCATATAGCGAAAAAGCCCGTCATAGTGACTCGCATCTGCGCGTCGCATTTCGGGATCAGCCTGTGCATATCCAGTACCGGGTGACTTTCGGCATTATGGCCGGCATGACAGCGGCGACCTACGATGGATAATCTGTCTCTCGGTGGTCGCCACTGTTTTTGGATTGTACTATGCTTACCATCAGGCATAGTGCAATCACTTTGTCGTGCTTCAATAAAAAAAAATAAAAAAATAATAATAATTGTGGTGAGCATACAAGCTTTAAAAAAACTGTAGCACATTGTCCATTTTTTTAAACAAAATATTGTGTGTTATTATAATCAAATTCCACCTAACATTACTATCTAAAAAATTATTAAATGATGTACCAAGTCGTATTCCGCCGAAAATCATAGTATGTATGCAATGACCTGGTTGACCTGCTTGACTGGTTATTGACCAGGTACAGAGAGATGCTCACTTATTATATGTTAGAAAGAGTTAGTGTGTATCACATTCCACTATATTTTTCCAAGATATTATAACCATTTCGTCTCAGGAGAAGAGAGAACAGATGTGCCTTCCGTCGTTAATGCTAACTCTTTACATTATATTGGTTCACACTTTGGTAACTCCTTACTGTACAATCAATAAGTTACCCATTAAAAATATGCAACAAAAGTTCTTTCTTACCCACAAACTTCAGTAATCGTATTAAAAAAAAATGGCTTAAAAATCCCGAACAAAATGGTCATATCTAATATGTAACTGTAGTCTCTTGCAACATATACGAATAAGGTAGAGCGACGTTAAGATGTAACTGGGTGATACATTTTTATTTTATTTAGTTACTACGCAAATAAGAGAAACGTGGTGCACGCAACTTTGTTGATATATTTAGTAAAAACTACGGGAATCGCTCTAACATTTGACCCCTGTTTTAAAAGCCATGACGGCTTTGTCGGTCCCCTTTAGTGCAGGTTCGCAAAGCCGAGTGTTTCATATAATGCGTAGTTTATCATAATATCAAGTCGGTGCGGGACTCTTCAAAGATGATACTACCTTTATAAAACTCGGCTTATTATCATCAGTTACTAACGTTAACGTCTTCTTTCGTGTAAACATGTTTTTTTTTTAATATTTTAAACTATATTAATAGATAGTTTGTCAAATAGGAAAAATGTAGCAATTACATTGTTAGAATAGGTCAACTTCTAATTATTTAAAGTTTTTGTGTACTGTATATTCTGTGGAACGAGCCTCATCAATATAAAAGTAGAGGCAGGCCAAAAGCTCGATGGAGAGACAAACTACAATCTATAGCCGGTAGAAACTGCATAGACATTGCAAAGAGTTGCGACATTTGGCTTTCTCCGGAGGAAGCCTTTACCCGGAGAGGCGTCCACGAAAATTAATGATAAAAAAATTATAATGTTAATAATGTAAACAGGCATTTTTATTTCATTTATATTCTGATTGTTCAAATATTTACACATACAGGTTTTCACCACGAATGGAGGAATGTAACAGTAAGTTAATATGTTGTACCTAGTGACGAGTTATAGTAAAATGGATAGCACCAATATTATTCTAACTAGTGGTCTGAGTGGTAGAGCCACGCTGAAGCTATTTTTGGTTTCAGCATGAATGGGTCGGCTCGCCGAGGTAGTGCCACCCACTAGCAGAAAACCGACGTGAAGTAACAGTGCTTGCATTATTGCGTTTCGTTCGGTCAGTGAGAGCGCTGGAGGCTCACCTCTCCTCACCTTCCCCTCTATTTTTCCCTTCCTCAATCCCCTAATACAGGCTGGTAACGCACTTACGACTCCCTGGTGTTGCAAGTGGCCATGGACGGTGATAATCACTAAACATCAAGTGACCCACCTGTTCGTTTGCCTCCTATGATATAAAAAAAAACCTAGTACCCTAAAAACGGTTTCGTTGTTTATTATATATATCTGTAATATTTATCTGTATTAGATGCTATATTTTATTTTTTAGTTATTGGTAACGCCATCTAGTATACCTCGCAACAACTCCTAATATCCCACCCCTTTCCAGTCGTGCACAGTCGGTTGCCGCCATACTTGCTTCTCGCAACGTCTTATCGCGCTGACGTGACCTATATTTCGCTTCTTCGTTTTCTGCTCCCGCGCTCCTGATTCCATTGAGGAATTACGAGATAATATCGCGCCGTTATAAGTGAAAACCTGTAACATTTCGCTAACCCGCACCCGCACGGTGGAGACTAGAGTTCCGGATACCAGACTTGTAGTGATCCTAGTGAAGGTGAAAACGCAGTGTGCTGCTGGAGGTGCTCTGGGCGGCTGTACGCGGTCGTGGTCGGAGAATACGCTGCAGGAGAAACCGCCAGGTCAGTGCACGACTTCCCGCTTCCTTCCCGTCACTATTTTTCTCCTCGTCAATACAACGACGAATTAACCGCCGGTATTCGGCGCTTGCGTCTCCAGTTATAATTAATTACATCGATTTTAAATTATCACTGATCAACTTTATCATTACCCCTATGTCTTTATATAATTCATAATTATATGTATCATAGATAATATTCTGAAAAGCTCTGTATCCGTTAGTAAAATGGTCGTCAAAATCGGTTTAACTGTTTCGAAAATTAAGCCGAACAACCAACTCTCCAATTTTATTTATGTGTGCGCTGTGTGATTACTGTAATATAAATCTTCCTTAAAAACTAAACATCTACAAAGTAACTATAACGTTACTCGTTTATCGCACATTAAAATCTTAATAACACAGAAAGTTCGTCAATAACCATTACCCGGAACCGCGTACTGTTTCTAAGTTACTATAAAGAGAAGCTAGAATGTCATTATCATGTTTCACTCAAAAACAACCGGTTCAAGTAAATCACCACTTTAGAGTTATGTTACTCGCCTTTAAACCCTCTTTTATGTCCTGTATCTATTTCTACCATATTAGTAAAATTACTTTCTATGCAATTGTTAAAATCTTTATACCTTAAACAACATATTTAAGATTAAAGTTTGTCAGTAAATAATCTATATATATGTAGCTTTACTTTTTAAAATAACAACTAGCCCTGCTGTGATTTAAAACTGTATGAAACGAAAAAACGACATTAAAGAGAGACAAACGTGTAGATCTGTATGATTTAATATACGAGAAAAAGAGATAAAATACCTTGTCGTTTATATGAATATGCTATTAGATTTTCAATGTTTCCTTTCTACCACGTGTGGACTACACACAAGTTTTATTATTCGAAGCTATTGGCAAGCTTTCAACGTAAGGTTTAGAAACAGTTGTGTTTTCTATGCCATCGTGTCAGCACATGGACACGCAATCGCAGCTGATATAATGCTAAGTAATAAAAAAATGCATTTATTCCAGTCAGCACACTCTCGCAAAAAAGGCCCAATATTGTTGAAATTAAAAAAATAATTGAATTACAATAGAATTTCCACAACTTGGCGACCAGTAGCTACAAATCTTATGTAATTATTATTTGAATCTATTTATAACGTCCATCACTCATAGCTCAAGGTCACTTGTTTCTATGTGTAGTTCAATCTAGATTATAGAGATCCGCAAAAGTATAAAAATCATAGATATTATTCTCACAATTGCTAAACGTAAGTAGCAATAAGCGAGACTAAGAAGAATGAAAGGGAGATGCAATGGAGTCGAAGTCATTTCATGTGGCGACCACGTACAGGAGTAGGCAACTTGGGCAGACCAAATAAAAAACTTGACCCACAATATATTGGAAGATACAGGAACCTGCTGAATGCAATCAGAGCGAGATGTGTCATTGTAGCAATATTTGGGAAAGAACTATCTATATCCATTGGTGGGATGTCTTTCGACTGAATAGATTAATCAAATTACTTTGTATTCTAATACTGTGTCTTTTGATCTGGTACATGCAAATAGGATATAGAGATGGAGTGCTTCTAGAAACAAGTCAAGGCTATTTTGTACTAAGTTTTATAATACACTAATTAATTCTAAAACTGTTTGTAAAGTTAGGAATAGTCTAAATGCAAATAATTTACCGAGAGTCCGGTCCCTTGTCCGTGTTATCTCAAAGCGGGTAGTTGGGACCTTACAAATGTGAGGAGTCACGCAACGAGACGCGAACAACTATAACAAACAACGAACTGCGGTAGCTGTGTTAATGAATCTTAAGTTCAAAAGGAGACAGTCCACTGAAAGTCTAATGGAATGCTATATGTTATATTAATGGGATCGATAATGTCGAATGTGTATTCTATAAGCAACTGCCCGTGACTTCGTCCGCGTTAAATTATAACTTAATACAATATAATATAGCCTAGTAGTATATAGAATAGTAATAATAAAACAAATTAAAAGATATTCAGAGGTGTTTGGTTGAAATTATGGAATTCTATTTCTTATACGAGAAAGAAAAAAATGTTCAGAGAATTTAGGAATTCTTTTAGATCTCGATAATAGTGTCTCTTACGGAGTTCAACTACATCTAAAAACCAATCAAGTATACGGTGAAGAACAAAAAAAACTTTTAAAATATTTACGGGTTACGTTACTAAGAATATAATTGTGAATACACACACATCGTAGTTTTAGATAAGGGTGTTATAGATGACATAAGTATATGCTATAAACATTAACAGTGTTACTAAAAGAAAGTTACTCACGTATTAAATACTTGGTTTAAAAAGGTTTCGTACTAAATGCACCGCACTCGCGCGAGGCAAGTTCGTGTTCTGCTTTTTTCGCAAGTGTAATGTAACCTAACCAATGCGAGACAAAAGAACAAGATGGCGTACATTCAGCGAGCACAGTGCATTTAAAACGTAACCATTTTAAAGCAAGTATTCAATACGTATTTTACGTTTTGTAATAACACTGCAAGAGTATATTTTCTATTTATAAAGTTATGTGAACGTATTAATGACGCTCATACTAAATGATGTAACTTGGGGATGGGAAAAATGATGGCAATAGTACTTATTTGAAGAAAATTTAGCAACATATGTAGGAACATTTATCCCGTAGTTAGAGAATAGAAGCTAATTAGAAGATAATCATATAGCTAATTAGTTATTAATAACAATTTCTAGACTTATGCAGTGGATTGACGCCTTAAAACTATTCTGTAGTTTGCAAGACGGCGGTTGGTGGTAATTTATAACAAAATCGAGAGACCGCTAGCCAGAAGGGTTTTTATTATGCTTTGTTGTTTATGCTATGTTTCATAATAAACAACCTATAAAACTGTACGTATACTAGGGCTTAGATTAAAGACGGCACTTAAGAGTTACGACACCAGCATACTACCAACCCTATTCGGAACACGTGGTGAAGACAAATATATAACATTACTAAGGCATTTAGATGTATATCTCAAATGGAACCGGTATTAAGTCATATGCATAATAAGATATAGCAATAAAAAAAAGTTAAGATGAATCTTAAACTTGACCTCTGACAATTCTGTTAAGTGAATACTCATTATCGTATGTTAACCCTTAGTGTTAAAGCGTTGTGTGAACAGTCTTCGGTACACTGAGATACAGTACTAATGAAGTAAATTTATGTTACGCGGGCCTAATGAGCGGTGTAGTGTACATTGCTTGTTGGGTAACCAACATGTACACTATACATTTTTAACTTTGTAGAACATTTTAAAGTGAGTGTACTAAATAATATTATATGCTTTGTAGACGGTAGAGCCACGCTGAAGTTATTACTGGTTTCAGCATGAATTGGGTCGGCTCACCCGGGGTAGTACCACCCTCTCACAGAAAACCGTCGTGAAGTAATAGTGCTTGAATTATTGCATTTCGTTCGATTAGTGAGAGCTCCGGAGGAACACCTCCCCTCCCCTCGCCTCTCCCTCCTCTTCTCCTCGTTACTCCTTCCGCCCAAACACAGGGTGGTAACGTACTTGTGACTCCACTGGTGTTGTGTCTATGGACGGCGGTGATTACTTAACACCAGGTGACTCATCTGTTCGTTTGCCTCCTATGTCACAAAAAATACAATTTCTATAAGCATTTAATAAATGCATATACAAGAGTTTTTTTTTTCGAACTTACTACGCTATTGACCTAGCAAGGTCTTAACAGCTTCACCGAACTACTAAGGCGAGCGCTTAAGGCACTCAGCCGATTTATATTGGCAACCAGCTCAAGGGTGCACGGCACATCTCGGCTTAGCTGTTGCCTGTTACATGAAAAATTGCTCGATCAATAGCGTAGTCATTTAGAGGAAAAAAAAACTTCTTTGGAGATCTCACAGATGGCACGGCTATTCATAATTCGTACCAGGTTGAATATAAAATAGTCGAAAATAAAATACAACACAAATGTAGACTTTGAAATGTAATAATATGACGCTCAATTTTAAGTCTAAACTTGGAGTTTTTTTTTGTTTTCATAAATTGATTAAGCATTTGTATATAAATGTTACCTGCCATCTAGAACTAACTACGTCCGTTCTAATTTTATAAACAATACATAAATTTAAAGTTATATGTAAATATAAAACTATGAATATAGATTCTTATTATATCTAATTACTTTATTTTAGTATTTACCAAAATAATTTGAATATTAGACTATTGCTTTCTAATATATTTTTAGACCAGTATAATCTTTTTTGTTCAGGTATTTACTTATTTAATGCGTTTTGTAGGTACTCTTACTTGATTTAGTCCTCAGTGACATAGATCTTATGGGATGATTTAAGATCTAAAACTTCTGGCTTATACTGCACAATTCTTAATCGATAGTCCGGTGAAACTGTTAAGACCTTGCTAGCTCAATAACGTAGTCAGTTCGAGAAAAAAAATCTCAATCTTATGATTGATCCACATACAAAATGACACTAGTTTTATAAAGAAGTAAATTTATACGTTGTATTATAGGCAGTCGTCTTAGGAATTATTGAACTTCATTTAATAGAAAGGTATATACAGGCTGATGGTTTTAGATTACTTTGTAACATACCATAGTATTACTGGTTTCAGCATGAATGGGTCGGCTCGTCAGGGGTAGTACCACCCCTCTCACAGAAAACCGACGTGAAATAACAATGCTTGCATTGTTGTGATTCGTTCGGTCAGTGAGTACGCCGGGGCCCACTTCTCCTCCTCTTCCCCCTCTCCTTTTCCCTTCCTCCCCCCATCCTCCACCGCAGGCTGGCAACGTACTTGCTACTTCCCTAATGTCGCTAGTGTCTATGGACGGTGGTGCTCACTTAACATCACGTGACCCACCAGTGCGTTTGCCTTCTATGATATAAAAAAAAGTATAAAACAAAGTCCTCTACCGCGTCTGTCTGTTCGCAATAGACGCATGTAGGTGGAAGAGCCACAATGAAGATATTACTGGCTTCAGCATGAATGGGTCAGCTCATCCGGGGCAGTACCACCCGACCCACAAAAAAACCGACGTGAAGTAACAGTGCTTGCATTGTTGCCTTTCGTTCGGTCAGTGAGAGCGCTAGAAGCCCACCTCTTCTCACCTTCCCCTTCTTCTCTTCCATTCCTACCCCCTCTCCCAGCACAGGCTGGCAACGCACTTGCGACTCCTTTGGTTTTGCAAGTGTCTATAGACGGTGGTGGTCACTTAACATCAGGTAACCCACCTGTTCATTTGCCTTCTATGATATAAAAAAAGTACTAAACGGAGTATCATGCAGTTTTCACCAGTGGATATAGTGATTCATGAGTAAGGTTTTGGTATATAATTTTTCAAGGATGTTTTTATAATCAGGGCGCGACAACGTCTGCCGAGCTCAGTAGTAACTTACATAAAATAGTACTATTACAAATTTCTGATGAATCTTTAAGGTTAACAATGTTTTCAAAAACGCTGATAATTTTGGTACGTGTATTTTTTTTTTTTTGTGCTGACTACGCTATTGTCCTAGTAAGGGCTTAACAGCTTCACCGAACTACTAAGGCGAGCGCTTAAGGCACTCAGCCGATTTTATTTGGGCAACTAGCTCAAGGGTGCACGGCACACCTCGGCTTGGCTGTTGTTAGCTAACCTAGCTAACTATTTATATATGTTTGAGTTGTTGAGACGCATATGTGTACAAAGCATACACGCCTCAACAACCCCTCCATATATTTTTTATCGGAAAATTAGAATTTTTTCAGTTCGATAAGGGAAAAAAATAAAACCCTTCCACTTCCATGTGTAAGCGTGTAGGCGTGCACGTGTGTGGGGGTGATCGTGTAGTGTTCTAGCAGTGATGTAAATTTTTGTGTCATTGTATCGCGCAAGTAACTCACTTAAGGGCTCCCTGCCGAGGAATCAAACCTAGACGTGAGCCGCTACTGAGGGAGGCTTAATCTGGTATGCGTGAGCGAAATCTACCCCCAGACCACGGCGTCGTGATCTGTGGTTACGCGGGCGTGGGCGTGAGCACGCTCTGTTTGGAGAGACAGGCTGGTACTGATCGTTCACTGCCGCTATTTCATCACAAGGGTCGATAAAAATATGTCGCGGCCGTCTTCTACGACACGCAGCGTTTGGTACGGGTTCGTATTGTGCGGCGGATACCACTAACGGACTGGGATGATTCACGGCTTATTCAAAAGGTACGTGTAATTTCTGTTAGATGATATTAAAGCTTCTTTTGATTTGAGGTCCTACATAATACTGCTAATTAATTTGCGAAAACATTCTAATCACTTCCTGCTGATTTGACGCGCATACCAGTAGATTGCATACAGAAGGACAAAATGGGATATATTTATATCCACTATTAAACGAATGCATGCCGGAGACGAGTTGACACTTAATATAGTGTCTGTGACATTAAAGTTTGTTAACATTTTTTGTAGGACAAACGTTTAAAGAAATGTTAAACATTTAACATTAAAAATTCTTGAAAAGTAGTTTATATGCAATGTACATTCGTAATTATCACGGGGAGCGACTTAATGTGAAACATGACAATTGTCGCACCTAAAATTTTTACAATGTGTAAATACTGCCTTTGAAAAAGAAGAAGCAAGCACCAACACGATACTTAAGTTGCTAATAATACATTTTAAATAGTCTCATGCGAATTAATTTGTATGCTGCTGTAATAGAATAATATAGTATTTGCTAAAAATATCTACTACCTAATTGAGATAAACAATCATAAATCAGATTTAGCTAATTATTCAGTATATATGTTTAAATTCACATTTAGAAAGTTATTCACTTACGTCATTGGTCACTTTTACATTAGTTACATTTATAATCTATTGTGATCGAACGAAACGCAACAATGCAAGCACTGTTACTTCACGTTGATTTTCTGGGTGGTACTACCCAGGGTGAGCCGACCCATTCATGCTGCAGCCAGTAATAGCTTAAGCGTGGTTCTAACACCTACATAAATTAGTTTTAAACATAATTAAAGTTTTAAAATAGGTAGTTAATTTAGCATACTATTTGCTATTTCCGTTTATTGACAGTTGGTAGCTTTGGACAACCAATAATATTTATTATTTATTTAATGTAAATCTAAAAAAGTGAAATCTAAAACTAATAAAACAGCGAAATATTTGATGCGGTCGGACTCGTAATTCAATCTCTATCAATCTGTAAGGAATAAATGAAAAAAGAAAGAAACATTTCGTGTAAAAAGATGTAGCAGAGCTGTCAATCAGTTCCAGGTGAAAGTAGCGAGTACCAAAAAAGTTATATTAAATAAACAGTTTACAATGGATTACTACAAAGTAACGCCTTCGTCAATAAAAAACAATAAGCATTTTCGTTCGCCTTTTTTAAGAGTTATATATACCCTTTGCTTTGCAAAGAGCAAAGGTCACCGCCTTATTATATCCTTGAATAGACTCGAGGTATGCCCTCATGTTTGTACAGTTTATACAATTGTTTTTTTTTATATATTACTAGCTGACCCGTGCAACTTCGTTTGCACCAAATTGGTTATCAGGCGAAAAAATTGTTTCTTTTTTTTATCGTAGCACGGCAAAATGCCTGCACTATGCCTGATGGTAAGCACAGTACAATCCAAAAACAATAGCGACCACCGACTGACACACTATCCATCGCTGGTCGCCACTATCATGCCGGCCTACAAAAAGCTGGATATGCACAGGCTGATCCCGAAACGCGACGCGCAGAAGCGAATCACTATTACGGATTTTTTCGTCATGTACATGGTGGTTGTGACCCAGTCAGGCTATAAAACCCTACCACCCCGCAAATAAAACTGATACCCGATTGCAGCCACAACTACCGTTTCCAATTGTGAATCCAAACTATCCACGGATTCACTTAAACATATACCCAGATTACATGTATTCATTTTTTAAATAAACCTAGTACCCATTCGTAGCGTCATCTACCAGGATCAATTAAAATAAAAACTAACCTACATAAAACTGAATAAACATCTCTACCACTTACTTTATCATAACTATCTTCGACTTGTATTAAAACCTTTTTATACTCCATTGTATTAAAGAAAAATATATGAACACCGTATCGAAGCGTCAAACATCCCGCCGAAAACGTCACATGTCACTTGCTTGAAACTATTGTCTAAGAGTTATAAACTATTTCAAAAACGTATTTGAAATATATTTCCAATATATTTTTATAAATAATCTCTGTACCACTCACAACATAGTACCTATCACCTTCAAACCACGCCAGTTTTATACATCAGGTTCAATCCCTCGGTAAGGATCCCTTGAGTGCGTTGCTTGCGCGATACGGTGACACACAAATATACATCACTGCTACAACACTACACGATCACCCCCACACACGTGAAACACATGAAACACTGAATGATGATGAATGAAACATGTAACACATGAAAGTGGAAGGGTTTACTTTTTTCCTTATCGAACTAAAAAACTCTCAATTTTCCGATAATAAATATATGCAGGAGTTGTTGAGGCGTGTATGCTTGGTATACATATACGTTTCAACAACTCATACATATATGAATAGTTAGCTAGATTAGTTAAGATAGGTCGCGATTTTGCATGCAACAGGCAACAGCCAAGCCGAGGTGTGCCGTGTACCCTTGAACTGGTTGCCTAAATAAAATCGGCTGAGTGCCTTAAGCGCTCGTCTTAGTAGTCCGGTAACTTATATACGTATATAAGTTATTGAAACATGCATGTGTACCAAGCATGCGTGCCTCAACAACTTCTATATGTATTTTGTGTAGGAAAAAATCCTCTAAACTATGTAGGATAGGATAACGAAAAATAAGGGTAGAACTCTTGTGTCACTGTATCGCGTGAGCAGCGTACTCAAGGGCTCCACGCCCAGGGAACAGATCTAGGCTTGAGCCGTTGCCGAGAAGAGCCTAATTTGGTGTACGGGAGCGAAATTTAGTCCCAGACCACGGCGGCGTGATCTGCGGTTATGCGGGCGTGGGTGTTCTTACACGCTCTGTTTGAAGAGACAGGTTGGTACTGATCGTTCGCTGACGTGATCGAATCAGGAGGGTCGGTAAAAATGTGTCGCGGTCGTCTTCTATACTGCGCAGCGTTGGGTACGGGTTCATCATTCGCGGCAGATACCACTAACGGGCTGGGATGATTCGCGGCTTTTTCGAAATAACTACCTGTAAGTGATTTTATATACGCTCAGATAGAAAGCATCTCCAGGTCCTGTGGAGATCCTTATTCCGGACGTACCATGGGGCACCGGTGATTTTACGTAGCGCTCAGTTCCGGAGAACCTGCAACTTTTGAATACGATTTTGCGCATGTGCAAAGACCGAACAACTGTACGTCATAATCGGACGGATGCAAGTTTTGTATAAAGTGAGTTTGTCTGGGGGATATTTTACTCTTGTGACAAAGCAAATGATAGAAACGACCTAAGACCATACGGCTTTGTTTCGCACTCTTTCTGTGTGTGAATCGAAATTTAAGTGTTTATCTAAAGTAACACCAAGATATTTCACCTCGCCGGCCCATGGTATTTTGGCTTTGTATAGCCTGATGGTCGACGACACATATATTTGAGATGGCGTCAATCCCAAGTCATACGTTTACGTTTATCGTTGTATATGGTGGTCAATAATGTTTAATAAAATGAAATTGGTTCTTTCCTATGAAAAAAATAATTGATTTGAAATTTATTATTGGAACGAAGTTCTTTACGGCAGGCTTGGAGGAGATAGAGATTTTTCTGCGCGACCGAACTGAAAAAAATGTGATAGTAAAACTGTAACGAAAAGTGCATGGAATAAAACAGTTAAATGAGACGTGCGCAGGCGCGACAGTCGTATACATAAGCGAGTAGTGTATAATATCTTTTTCTTTCTCCTTTTTTGTAATTATTTCTATTTCTATGAAATTTTATGTTGTCAAACAAAAATAAAGAAACATATTTTGTTATTTTAATTGATAATTTGAATTACGATTACATAAAATTGAGCACGATTTTTTTTTCCAAATAGTGTCGATTCTACATTAGCCGAAAGAACTTCGTTCCTACCTGGTGTCCCACGACACCACATTCTTTTTTTTATTTATAAAATATATCAGCGGGTATATATATGATTGTTTATAAAAAATGTGTCTGAATGTTTAATTGCGTTTAAAAGTTACTGAAAAAAATGTTCCTAAACTTATTATTGATTAATCATAAATCAAAATGCCTATTAAAAATACAACGTTAACCCGCTACCAAGTGTCCTAAATTCTGTCTATTGATATATTGATAATTTCTGTAGGTGGTAGAGCCACGCTGAAGCTATTACTGGTTTCAGCATGAATGGGTCGGCTCGTTCGGGCTAATACTGCCAGAATACTTACAGAAAACCGACGTCAAATAACAGTGCTTGCATTGTAATGTTTCGTTCGGTCAGTGAGAGTGCCGGAGGTTCCCTTACACTCCCCCATATATAGGTCGGAAACGCACTTACAAATCCCCTGGTGTTTATAGACGGTGGTGGTCACTAAACATCACGTGACCCACCTGTTCGTTTGCCTCTTATGATATAAAAAAAAATATATTGATGTATTAAAGAACCAGGTATTCTAAAATTCTTGTTCTTTTAACGTTGCCGGCTCTTGTACTAAGGTGTCGCAAAAAAGTCTAGTTACGTTAACTGCAAATTTTCGTTTTTCGTTATTCTGGAGAACTCATTGCGTTTTATGGGACAAAGAGTATCCTGGATGTAGTCTTCTAATATTAGTTATCACCGTGTCAAATTTCGTTAAAATTGGTTCAGTACTTTCAGAGTAATTCGGGTTTATATTCTAGACTTTAATCCTTTATCCTGGAGAACCCTTTGCGTTTTATGAGACAAAAACTATATTTGATGTAATCTCGTAATATTAGTTATCACTATGTCAAGTTTCATCAAGATTGGTTTAGTACTTTCAGAGTGATGCGTGTGCATAGGGACAGACAGACAGACAGACAGACAGACAAAAATTGTAAAAAGATTATTTTTGGCTTCTATATCGATAACATAGTCTACCCTGATTAAAATTTTCAAAAAATATTTAATGTACAGATTTCGACTTGTTACAGTTTTATTATAGTATAGATTAAAATTGGTTCAGTACTTTCAGAGTAATTCGGGTTTATATTCTAGACTTTAATCCTTTATCCTGGAGAACCCTTTGCGTTTTATGAGACAAAAAGTATATTTGATGTAATCTCGTAATATTAGTTATCACTATGTCAAGTTTCATCAAGATTGGTTCTTACAGTTTTATTATAGTATAGATTATCGTAACATTCATCAATTTCGCAATGAGAAATGATCTCTATAAATCAATATTTAAAGCTGAAATTCATGTAAATTGCGATGGAATTAATGCAATGCAAAATATTATTGTTATTTAGGTATGTTTGGTGCTGGTCCGCCCTGGGCGGTGAATTACTGGAAAGACATGAAATTTACTTACAGTGAGTTTATGTAGTAAGTACTTGAGTATTTACGATGTCAATGGCATTAACGGTTCTTTTCCTATGTCATATTTACATTAGCGTACTATTAGAAAATTCATACACCGTGAGAATCTTTGCTTCTCGCTATTGTGCTGTCCGAGATTCGCTTTATTTCACAATTTAACGTTTGCTTACTAATTATAATATTGCATATAAAGTGATACGGGTGTATATTTGGACGTAGTATGAAGCGGTGGAATTGTTCACATAGAAATATTACTGGAAGATCGAAACATATAATTTCAAATCTATAGTGATATTAAAAACAGGTAAAGTTTGTGAGGTGGTAGGGGATAATCTCAGAAACTACTGGTCAGATCGGAAAAAATCTTTTAGTGTTCGAGAGTTCATTTATCGAGGAAGGCTATAATAGGCTATATATCATTACGCTAAGACCAGGACCAGGAGCGGAGCACTAATTAAGAATGTATTTTTTTTATTTTACTTTGTTTATAGGGTCTTTTATTCCACCGCCCATATGAGCCCCATTGTTCCCCAACCTTACTAGCTCTATCATAAGAGTCGCTGATGAGATATCATTACCAGATCATACAGCTTCCTAGCGTCACCCGAACAGGGTTCAGCCAAGATGCTGTGACAAATACCTATGTTCTGGCATCTATTTTTTATACTACTAATCAACGACTGTCTTTCTATGTGGTTCTTAGCACACTCCATCATCAAGTGATTGATGCACATCCTCAATGAAGAATATTTCAAAATCGATTTTTTTTCTTTTGAGAGCTTCTGTTGCGTCTTTGTTAGCCCAAAGTAACTATTCCACGCGGATGAATTCGCGGGCAGAAGCTAGTACATTAATAAATCTACAGTTCTGCTATTCATTTTATAATATATAGCAATTAAGAAAGACCCGCTTATGAATATGAAATAGAAAATTGTCCTATTTGTTTAAGTTTAAATGAAAAACAAGTCGATCTAACTATCTAAATTCTAACAATCTAAAAATTTAACCTTTTATTTATTCACAACCGGCTTTAAGAAAACTTCGTATCTCATTAGAAAATGGATATATTATATAATTATAAATTATACGTTTATAATTCACAACAAATTAATAACAAAGTAAATAGGTGAAAATAATTGTGTAATAAACGAGTGCAAAGCCACGGGGAAAGCTATTTGATGCTTATATATTAAATACCGTATTCGTGTGTAAATTAAAACACAACAATAAGAGCAATATATTTTTTACCACTTTAGAATCATTTTTTACTAGACCTAATAAATATATATATATAATAAATTTATGAATTCATAAAATTAATTTATTAATTTTTAATTTATTTATTAATAGATAGTTAAATAAAGAAAACGTCAGGAGAACAAATCCTTTTTATTTTAAAGATACATACTCAAAACAAAAATAATAAAGAATAGGTTAAAAAATACTATACAAAAATAATTGCTGGTTTCATTAAATTATTAAAAATAAAAATAGGTGATGTCACTAAATGGAACTCGGTAATCTGAAATAAAGCTTCACCAAAGTTAGGTCTTGACAACAAACCATGAAATATCCAATACCATGAAAGTCATAGTAAATGTCCATCTATGTACTGAGACCCGGATACATTACATTAATATATGTTGTAGGCACTACAGTATAAATAAAAGAGACATACTATAATTTAGAAACCAAGAATCTGGTATACTACTAATAAATAAATATTTAATAGTTGGAATAAACAACACAATTTCTTCAGTTAGACAATGGCCCGTTAAAACGGGTACTCTAGCCTCTTTTGTCACGAGATATGCAAGTCGAGATATCTGTTATACAATCTTTATAAACTTAACCGCTGTTGACGTATAACAGCCGTTTGTTATTCAACGGATCTTGAAAACATTCGAGATAGGTTACATAATACGAACTGTTTTCTTTATTTTTTTTAATTGGGCCATGTCTTAGCTAACGGTAGCAAATAACCATATACTACATACATGTAGGATTTACAATAAAAAACATATTTAGTGAAGTAACTTGATAGTAATTATCTCAAGCATCTAAGTATCAATATATGATATTAGCTTGACGTTACTATGTAAATAGATTACTTAGAGGAGTCAAATGCAAGGAAAGATGAAAATATTATTATAAGTATACATGTAAAATATTTTTACTACATACATATTATAAAACTAGTTGTGTCGTGACGTCGTTCGCGTGGACTCGAATTATCTATATGTTAATGGCATAATCTTACAATAAAAAACTAACTTTTGTCCGTCATTCTATAGAACTCCTTGTGTTTTATAAGATAATGGTTATGCTGTATGTTACTTTATAATATTAGTTATCACTGTGTCAAGTTTATTCATAATTGGTTCCGTACTTTCAGAGTGATTTGCGTACACAGGGACAGACAAAAAATCGAAATGAAATATTTTTGGCTTGTATATTGATAACAAAATCCGCCCCGATTATAATTTTCAAAATATATTGGATGTACAAGGTTCGGCCTAGTTACAGTTTAATTATATAAATATATAAAAAAGCATGAACTCTATAGTTTAAAAACAAATGATAATAACAATGTTTTTTTTTTGTTGGCATTTTATATAGTGAAATGTCATCGTTTCTAATCCGACAATGAGCTAGAACTTACGGTGAAAGAAAACACCATAATAAAACCTTATGATGCTACGGATTATTCTAAGATTGGTTGAATAAGGAAATAAATCTCCAACCACTCTATAGGAGAGTTTTGGCAACTGCACTTGAGAGTCTTTTTTTCGAACCGACTGCTCTATTGGGCTTGCAAGACCTTTACAGCTTCACCGGACTACATTGAGAGTCACTCCTCTAAGTTAGGCCTTTCCATTTTAGACTATATTTGATATCAAGTGAGATTCTAGGTACCTCTAGAGTATAAATTAAAACAAAATGTTTTATCGGTCAGTTTATCATCACTACCTGATCTAATAAATAAAGCATATATCAAAATTCTAAAAATATATTTGCAATAATATAGAACAAAAACTGGTTCGGTTATGATTAAATAGTTATTAGAATGAACTAAAGTCAATCGCAATTTAAAATTAAGCATCTTTGTTCAGACTTGAAACAAGTACGTAATCATAATTGTCTACCATTAACATAGTGGTCCCCACTGACTTAAGAGGTCGAGTTTGTGCCCCGAGGTGACACGACGATTGCCAGCAAAAAGCTCGCAAGGAATATAAATATGATAAGTAAACAAGTAAGTAGATATTGAAATCGGGGTCGTATTCTGTAAGTTATTTTCGTCATTTTATATCTCATGACATCTGAAGATTTTAACAACGACATAATTATGATTGATTAAAAATATCTATACAAAGTATTATATTGCAACTGTGTGTAGTTTCATTTGTTTTTCGATTAAAATCCCAACGAATATCATAAATGTGAATCTAGGTTTATTTGTTTACCAACTGACCAGTGCCCAACTTCGTTGCGGGGTAAACATTTATAGAAAACTACTTTGTGCGACTTAAATATAAGAGTTAGACATATGCTGTCGTTGACTTTTTTGTAAGCATTATCAAGCTCTACAACTCTTCTCTAGAACTCAATCATATATCTCTCACCATTAAGGCAGCGTTCGTAAGAAACGTTTTCATTCGACCGTTTTTTCTCTGACTTACTTTGCACATCTGACTACTACAAGAAAGTCTTTTCATTTTTTGCATTAATATATAGCCTATGATAATAACAAATAATGTGGCTTTCTATCGGTAAAAAATTTTCAAAATCGGTTTAGTACTTCTTGAAATTACCTCCGACAATATTACAAATTCACAAACTTTCCTCTTTATAATATTAGTATAGATTGATTACGCTTTCACCATAAAATATACGTGTCAGTGTCAACCCGATTAGGCCTCCCACGGCAGTCCATTTATCTGGCGGGCGTGTTCGGGCGTAAAGCCTTTCTCTGTTATTGCGTCCATTATTACTTGCGGCTCTGTGCCGCAAGGGAGTCCTCGTATGGTGATCTTAAGGCCTTGCTGCGCCTGGGGTGAGTAGGTAAACCTTGCTTGCGCGACACGGCGACACACAGATATACATCACTGCTACAACACTACATGATCACCCCCACACACGTGCACACCTACACGCTTACACATGAAAGTGGAAGGGTTTATTTTTTTCCCTTATCGAACTGAAAAACTCTCAATTTTCCGATATTAAATATATGGAGGAGTTGTTAAGGCGTGTATGCTTGGTACACATATACGTTTCAACAACTCATACATATATGAATAGTTAGCTAGGTTAGCTAAGATAGGTCGCGATTTTGCATGCAACAGGCAACAGCCAAGCCGAGGTGTGCCGTGCACCATTGAGCTGGTTGCCAAAATAAAATGGGCTGAGTGCCTTAAGCGCTCGCCTTAGTAGTCCGGTGAAGCTGTTAAGACCTTGCTGGGTCAATAGCGTAGTCATTTCGAAAAAAAAAAACGTTGTCAGTGTCATAGAAAATACTACTATACTGTACTGTTCCCAAGGGATAAGTCAAGTTTATATTAACGGGAAGAAAACCGCAAAGAAAAACCATTTAATAACATCCTAATATATCAAATTTAAAACAAAAAATAATATGATCTATTTTTGTGGGTGAATATTATTGCAATGAAAAATGATAAAAAATACAATCGGTTACAATTATATATATTTAACGAATAAAATTTATTACATTATTTACAAACAAAACATTAGCCTAAACTGTAAGATGTGTATTAGATATCATTATTGGGCTACAAGCGATATAAGTCGAATTTTAATATCACGAAAAATCCTTATTTGTACCCCATTTCACCCTCAGGCTTCGTGGCTTGCCCACGTCCATCACTATCGGCGCCTCGGCAAACGATAACAAACAGACTAATACTATTGAAATGACAACCGTCTCATTCCATGTTTGGTTTTGATCGTTCTAGGCTGAATATGTTTTCCATATATCTGTTCCACTCTTTATTTGTCAATTTGTGATACACTCTTGATGAGCGCGTTTCTTGAGATTATGTTGAAATCACTTTAATACATTTCTTCAGTATTTTGTTAATATTAAGATTAATAAAACAAAAAAGCCTGCTGTAAACAAAATATTACGATTATTATCACAGATTTGAAGCGAGAAACTATCATAATTATGACATTATAGGTCATATGCAGGTACCGAGTTGATACAATTTAGTACTAAAACAAGATTAGATATTAGAACATATGTTTTTATTTGATATTTTTCATGACAAAATTGATTGTCCACAAATTACTAATCACTTCAAATTCAATATTCCTGTTAAGCTTCTAAGATCTACTAAATATGCCCCATTTTACATTTCTCATTCACGTACTAATTTAGGCTTTTACTCTCCAGTCAACAGAATATCTAGGTCATATAACTCATTCCATAAAACGTGCGACATATTCTCTACTAAACGAAATCATTTTAAAACAGCGATAGAGGCATATCCGTCTATTCACAAAATACAGCTTTAATTGGTTCAGTATTTCTTTTTATTTTTTTCCACTCTCTCTCTTTCTGTTACTTTGTTATATTCCTAATGTTTTAAAGTATGATTTAAGAGTATCATTTAATTTCAGTATTTTATTACTTTTTCTGTTTCAATTTCTTTGTTTTTGTATTATTATGTTAAATATTTAAATATGTAAAATAGTTTAATTTTTACTTTATGAATAATTATGTTTATGTTGGAGCATGCCGTGGTTGTCTATAAATATGAGTACATTTATAATGAATCATAATAGTCCTACTTTTTATATATTTACTAGTGTATTGTCATGTTGACGACCCTAAAATAAATGCATAAATAAATAAATAAATAAAGATAAGTCAAAAATGTTGATACAGGAAAGTACCAAAACAACTTCATAGCAAGGTAGTTATTTAGCTCTTAAGTTGAAGTTAAACACAATTAACGTGATAAATCATTTCAATTTATTTTCGCTTTTTCATTTATTTCTGATTATTTACTTTTTTTTTATCAACATTTAATGTTACATCATTTAATTTTGCATTATTATTAATAGTGTAAATTGTATCGATGTGATAAGCGTTGTAGGTTTTCAGTGTAGTTATACCCTTTCCTATTACTGTCATCATATTATTTATCGGATTGTTGTCTGTCGCGCTATCTACAATTGTAAATAAATAAATCAAATTTACCCTTCGTACTCCCGAGGGAGAGGATGGGTTATGTCCGACTCGCACGGACTAAAACCCCACGGTGTACCGACAGACCGTGATGTTATGATGTTAGGGCGGCAAGGGATCGTTCTCAAGCTATTCCCCTTAAAAAGCCGCCCCAACGGTCCACCCAGCGGAAAGTTGCCGCCGGGCTCCTACCTATAGAGAGGCAGCTGGGCACACGCCAGCTGGGTACCAGATTAGGCCTCTCTCGGTAGCGGCTCAAGTCTAGGTTCGATCCCTCGGCAGGGAGCCCTTGAGTGCGTTACTTGCGCGATACAGTGACACAAAAATTTACATCACTGCTACAACACTACACGATCACCCCCACACACGCGCACGGCTACACGCTTACACAAGGAAGTGGAAGGGTTTTTTTCCCCTTATTGAACTGAAAAAACTCTAATTTTCCGATAAAAAATATATGGAGGGGTTGTTGAGGCGTGTATGCATGGTACACATATGCGTCTCAACAACTCAAACATATATGAATAGTTAGCTAGGTTATCTAAGATAGGTCGCGAGTTCGCATGTAACAGGCAACAGCCAAGCCGAGGTGTGCCGTGCACCCTTGAGCTAGTTGCCCAAATAAAATCGGGTGAGTGCCTTAAGCGCTCACCTTAATAGTGCGGTGAAGCTGTTAAGACCTTGCTAGGTAAAAAGCGTAGTCAGTTCAAAAAAAAAACACGCCAGCTGCCCCCCTCGCCCGCTGTACCTGTGCAATGAGGGGATTCACATACGGTCATTTAATCTTAAACTAATACCATAACAGTTAACTTTGAAAATGGCTGTCATTTTTTTTTTTTGTTTAATTTACTTATATTAATACCCTCGTTTAAAAGCATTTAGTCTAGAGTAATATTATAATATAAATCTTTTAATAGCCGTAAGGATAAAGTTAACCTTCTCACGGATATAAAAAAAAACGATACAGTCCAAAGCCCGGTTGTTATTAAAACGAGTTCTTAAGTAATGGATTCTCCACATCATCGTCACTTTGCTTGTCAGCTTTCTGACATCGTCCTGTACCGAATATATAATTATTTATGCCATAGGATATTAGATCGTATTTCAATCACTATAGACGTGTTTTAGGATATCCTTTATTTTCTTGAGTGTAGTGGAGACTGAATGGATACCTACATATAAGGCTAAGATGTCGTCACGATGTCTGTACCAACGTCGTTCGTTGCAGGGAATGTGTCACGGACTTATACAAATTAAGTCATTTAAATAAAAAATATCTAATTCGATTTTTAGTGTTCAAGAATATAGTCAAAACATATCTTTATATGTTCTTTTCATATTCAATACGTGATTTTTTTTAAAGAACGGTATTTTTTCATGTCAAAGGATTGGTTTATTCTTACAATATAGAACATTTTTCAGAAAAAGAAGCTTTCCTAATTCGATATTCATAAACGTACAACAACTTACTCTGACAAATTTAACTCATACTAGTACATTATATACCATTTTAAATAGTTCACTATCATATAAATAGGCATCAGACAAAGTTACCAATTCCTCTAAATCATCGGTTCTCAAACTTCCAGGCAACGAAGTGATTTTAAACACTAGATTATTATCTGAGTCTTGTGTAACCAATCGTTATCAACGTGTAAAGAAAATAATAAAAAAAACTACTTTATATCATACCAGGTCGTTTTCTGTCCACGAAGTGCCCTTAAATATAAATTCGAAAATACCAAAAAATTCCCATAAATTGGTTTTCGTTTTGAAAATTTTAGAACAATATTTTACTATTTATTCCACAAGTACCCAAAATAACTTTTTGTGATACAAAAAAATATGGACTTACACAAACATTTTCAAAAATTAGCATGCCCCAAAAAAGAAAGGTCATAAATTGGCCTGTATCGGTCAATTTTTTTGCATTTGATGTGTGTTTTAGGTCACCATTGTTTTAGTAGAGCATTCGTTGATTCCGCGGAGTACACTTTGACTGAAAGTTAAAGGATGACAGTCATTTTTATACCATCTCGGCGTAATTTGTGCATAGTACTTGATGGTACAGTCCAAAAAGAATGGCAAGTGTTGATAATAAATTCTATTGGCCGTCGTCACCGTCATTCCCCCGTGGAGAAGCACCTCTACACGCCACGTTTGAAAAACGCTTTATCATAAGAGAAAGGGAGCATCCTGGCCGACAGGCATTCATATCTTTTTATAGTTAGTAAGATATTAGAATTTTTTAAATATATTTCTTTGAAGTGTTAAGATAATGATATTATAAACAAAGTTACAGCCCTCGCCAAACTTTTTAAACGTAGTTGCGCAGAAAAGAGATTTAGATATAAATACGTATTATATTATACTCGTATGTATGACATCGAGAGATGCCGAACTTATGGCACTTACGGCTATATTCAGAGCGGTTAAAAAGTAGACTAATTCTGTAATTACCTGGGCATAACGCATAATGAACCATTCTTTAGTATACCTACAGCCCGTGCGTGCGTGTGCAAGCCAATGTAAGTATTCATGCTCCACCGTGTATACACGAACATTATATAGTTCAGTCGTAACTCGTATTTTAAAATACTCCTCTCGAGATCTCTGACTAGGTATTTAAATAAGTGCATTTAATGACTAAGCATAAGAAATTTATTCTCTCATTGCACCAGTGTATAAACAAACTAGTCTTATATTATTTATTGCAAAGAGTAACAATATGTTATAACTGCTAACTATGTGACTTATTTTTTACATCTTTTGTTCAATTAGTTGTGCTTTTAAATTGGTTCGTAAAATATTCCTACAGTTTTATAATAAGTACGAGTTTTATATGAATGTATTCTGCGATTTTGTTTATTTTTTGAATTTTGCCGTCAATACTGATGGCCTATATTATTTTATAGATTTTAAGTCGTCGCTGTTAAATTTTATCAATATGGCTTTAGCCTAACTTTAGCTTTAAAAAATATTGAAATTTAGACGAGATAGTATAAAGGGATTTTGGGACTTTAGAATCTATTTCACCGTTCAATTTATCAAGTAAAACTAAACAACTCGCTACATATATAAAAAACACAATATTACATATAATTCAATTGTGTTCATATTTTACATTAATAAGACACTAGTAATTATTGAGCTACCTTATGCAGTATGAGTGCATTATTTCCGCATTTCTGTACGGTTTCTGTACTATAGCTTATTGTTTCAAATCAATCGGTTTTAGGAAAACATACAGTGATAGAGATCATCGAAATATCTCGAATTCATCACCAGTTACCGCTGCTCTGGCAACCTCTAAGGCACTTAGCAAATGTGTATGCACTGGTTGAATTCAAAGCAAAAAGTAATCCAATCGGCTACACATGCATTGCCACTCTGAGAATTAAATAGGAAAACATACAGTGGTAGTGATCATTGAAACATTTCGTGTTTATCAACAGTTACCGCTGCTCTGGCAGCCTCTAAGGCACTTAGCAAATGTGTATGCACTGGTTAATTCCAAAGCAAAAAATAATCTAATCGACTACGCATGCATTGCCACTTACACTTATAGCTAGCAAATGTTATTAAACTATGATCAGAGTGTTTAATTAATAGCACATATTTTCGATCAGCGTCGTTTATAAGCATTTGCTAATAATGATCAGGTTAATTGCTGCACGCTTGACCAGACTCGCTTTCGCTTGGCCCGTCATCTCTGCGCCGATAAATTAAGGTTGGCAACAGCGGTTGACAGACGAGATAGGGTATGGACAATAATTTATCATATCGCTATCATTACTGAGTTAGTACTAATAGAATAATAAGACAATTCGTCACAGCGTTTAATTATTTTGGGGAGATTTTGTTTTCGTTTAGCAAGTACGAGTTTTAAATGCTTTTTGTTGTTTTAGTTACTAATATTTTGTTCTTTCTATTACTAATTTCAGATTTTATAAATCAGAAGTTGTTATGTCGCCGTTAGATATGGTAACGACCAATAAATTCTAGACAAAAGTGCAAAGTAACGTCTACTAAAATATTTTTGTATATCAGATTAAGATAATTTATTTCGATTTGCAAGTCGCCACAATCATGTTTAATTAATTGTTAAAGTGTATCACAGAAAATATTTACCGTTATATATAAACAATACTATCTGCATGCAGTTTTTATATAGATAAATAAAATACATTAATTGCGACTAACTTAGCTTTTATTGTGTGAATGAAAGGTCTTATAAAAAACCTGTAGGTAGCCATTGTATGGAACCGGATGAATTACAGGGTATTTTGCAATTTAGAGACATACTTGTAGTCGTGCAACAAATCTTAATAAAAACTCAATTGGCACAATAGAATAACGAAAGTCCATCAAAAGTGACCATAGTCATCGACTACAATCGACTGACTTGCTCAAGTAACAAAACTACACAGCATTATGAAATCTGTCGGAAATTAAATACCTTGAAAATGAAGTCAAGAATGATTGAATATTACAAAATATTGTCAACCCTACATCGACCCAGTGACTGGCCACGTCGCTCACAACTCCGTGATAATTGGCATCAAGCAGTTACTCCACAACTTCTGCCTTACAAGGTAATTGAATACACAGATGGAATTTATGACATCAACTCGTTTCTTATACGTTCCATCCTCGGGTTAGGTAAAAATTGGTTTTAGCTTCTCGAGGAATGCTTATTACATTTTTTACAAACGTATGTTGATATTTTGCTATATATCCTCTTTGATTAACACCGAACGGCTGTAATTAATACAATTTTAACATTACAAGGCTGTCGTTTGCTAGGATTAGATACCATACACGGTTAATATAATGACGCGAGCGCCAGCTTTCTGAGATATATAGAGAATTTTTCCCATGAGTCTCAACCAATGTTACGCGAACATTATTGGCCATAGATGGAAAATTCTTATAAAATTGAATTAGTCATAACCGAACGAGTTTAGTAACATATAAACGGGTACTTGTCACATACATTGTTTCGTCATTAACAACAGAATAATTTTAAAACACACATATTGATCTTTCTCACACATCCAAATAGAAGAAATACACTACTATTTTTCCCTAAATTAAAGTCCGGTGAAGCTGTTAACACCGTACTAGGTCAATAGCGTTGTCAGTTCGAGAAAAAAAAAGCTAAATTAGTAAGAATTTCTATATATTTTTAAAATTAATTGTTGCTTTTTTATTATCTTTTATTTCTCAAATTTTCATATTCATATCTAATTAAGGTACCAAATATACCTATATAATAATGTTTCCAATATATATACGTACTGTAATCTTTAATGGCAAGTTTAATATTTTGTAGTATTTATTTTACAAGACAACAAAAGTATCTCTTTGATATAAATAAATAAAGTTCAAAATTATTTCAACATTAAAATTCAAATAAACGTAGAGTATTGTTGGCCATAGTATACAATATAGTTGCATTACCACATCAACCTGTAAGAGATCCATTGCAGTTTAAAAGCCTCTTCCTGAAGGAAGGTACGGACATAATTCCACTCAAATTTAGAAGATTTGAAACTCCGAAAAATCCACAATTCTATGTTTCCCCACATACAGTGGTACTACAAGCACATTTCTCAGGGTCAGGATTCCTCATAATATTTTACTTCACCCTTCCGAATTCCGAAAAATTATACAGGTACGAACCTGTGAATATCGAATTCACATTCCAACGATCAAGCCATCAACCACCACGATTTCGTACAATATGATGAACATAATATGAACGTATATTATGATTACATTATAAGCATATTTTTTACTTATATTTTTCACTTAACTATTCGTACAACAACTGACAGTAAATCAAACATGAATACTATAGTCATAACATGGTATAAAACAAAGTCTTCCGCCATGTCTCTCTGTCTGTTCGCGATAAACCCAAAACTACGGAATGTACTTTAAAGATGTCTTCAGCATTAGACAAAGTGTTTTTTTTTTCTCGATCTGACTACGCTATTGACCCAGCAAGGTCTTAACAGCTTCACCGGACTACTAAGGCAAGCGCTTAAGGCACTCAGCCGATTTTATAATGGCAACCAGCTCAAGGGTGCACGGCACACCTCGGCTTGGCTGTTGCCCGTTGCATGCAAAAATCGCGACCTAACTTAGCTAACCTAGCTAACTATTCATATATGTTTGAGTTGTTGAAACATATATGAGTACCAGCATATCCGCCTCAACAACTCCTCCATACATTTTTATCGGAAACTTTGGAGAGTTTTTCAGTTCGATAAGAGAAAATTTTTTTAACAAAAATAACCCTTCCACCAAAATGTGTAGCGTGTAGGCGTGCACGTGTGTGGAGGTGATCGTGTAGTGTTGTAGCAGTGATGTATGGGTGTGTCACCGTGTCGCGCAAGCAACGCACTCAAGGGCTCCCTACCGAGGGATCGAACCTAGGCTTGAACCGCTGCCGTGGGAGCCCTGATCGGGTGTGCGGGAGCGAAGTTAACCCCCAGACCGCGGCGGCGCAATCTGTGGTTACGCGGGCGTGGGCGTGAGCACGCTCTGTTACGAGGGACAGGCTGGTACTGATCGTTCGCTGACGTGATATCGTCGGGAGGGTCGGTGAAAATGTGTCGCGGACGTCTTTTATAACGCCCAGCGTTGGGCACGGGTTCGTAATTCGCGGCGGATACCACTAACGGACTGGGATGAATCGCGGCTCGCTCGAAATAGCTATCTGTAAGTGATTTTATATACGCCCAGATAGACGGCATCTCCAGGTCCCTATGGAGATCCGCCTTCCGGACGAACCAAGGAGCACCGGTGATTTTACGCAGAACCCGGGTCTGCAAAACCTGAAGCGTATCTAGATTCTTCGCGTGGGCGAAAACCGGACAACTATACGTCATAACGGGACGAATACAAACTTTATATATTGTGAGCTTATGTCTGAGGGACAGTTTGCTCTTCTGACAGAGTAAATAATGGAGGCGACCCAAGACCATAACGGCTTTGTCTCGCACTCTCTTAATATAGGGATCGAACGTTAAGTGACGGTCTAAAGTGACGCCGAGATACTTGACCTCGGTGGTCCAAGGTATCTCGGAATCGTATAGCCTTATGGGCTTTAACTTGTTTACGCGATATCTGGGATCGAAGAGTATCGCGGCACTCTTGTCGGGGTTAATACCTACACGCCATCGAAGAAACCAGTCACCGAGCGTGCTAACGGCTTTTTCTATGCGATTCCTAAGGACTTTGTGGCACACCTGAGCGTATCGGACGAGGCGATGAGAGTTCGCCGTCTACTCTAAAACGGAAGGTTCTATCGGCTAGATAATCGCGGAGGATGTGAACTAACCTTTCGGGTATGCCGGCTTGATTTAACTTGTATATGAGCCCTTCGTGCCAGACCTTATCGAAGGCCTTGGCGACGTCGAAAAATACTGCTATCGTACGTTTCGGATTAGTGTTTTTCACGGGCGGATCCGGCTCCGGATGCGGATCTTTATTGAAATTAGAAAGGATGTACTCCGTGAGGCGGAGTACTTGATCCGGACAAGAGTGTTTGGCGCGAAAACCAAACTGTTCGGGTGGTATTAAACTATGGTCGTTTATCGTAACCTGGAGACGGTTCAGAAGGAGCCGCTCGTAAAGTTTACCTAAGGTATCTAATAAACTGATCGGGCGATAGCTATCGGGAAGCGTAGCTTTCTTGCCGGGCTTGTGAATTCCTATCACTACGGCCCTCTTCCAGACGGCTGGAAAATGACCCTGGGACATGGCCGCATTGAAGATGCAGACCAATAGAGCTATGATGCGGTCAGGAAGGAGCTTCAGAACCTCGTTCCTGATCCCATCGGGACCTGGGGACTTCCTAAGCTTGAGACGCTTGATGGCGGCCGAGACTTCATCACACGTTATCGGGGTTAGGGTATCCGCCGGAGGAGATGCGAGTGCATGCTCTACGGCTGTTTCGATAGGCTCTATGATGGAAGGGTCAGTATTATCAGTGTTTGGCGAACACTGTTTCTCTAAACTCGCGGCGAGACATTCTGCTTTGTCAGTGTTATCGAACGCGGGAGGCAACCCGGGGCCTCTGTCGAGAGGGGCATTGGAATGACCGTATCGGACTTAAACTTCCGCGTGAGGGCCCAGAATGCCAGGTGAGTCGGCTGGAGATCCTCCAGAAACCTGTCCCACCTGTCACCCCGGATCTCAGAAATACGAGACTTGACTGCTTTCCGTGCTTTCTTTTCCGTGATCAATGCTCTCACGTCATCAGGGAGTATAAAACGGCGTTCGTTCACCGCTTGTACCTCTTTCGAGGTCTCCCTGACGGCGGTCTGGAGATAATCAACCAGGGAATCGATGGCCAAATCCGCGTCGGCTTTGGACACCAACACGTCCGGGATGCTGTCTAAACTATTAGGCGACGGGCTATTTTTAAAATATTCGCTAAGTTTCGCGTAATCGGCCACTCTGATCGGCGTTGGGCTGAAGTCAGAGTTATGTCCTAACTGTAATAGAACCGGGCGATGATCCGAGTCGAGTTCGTGTATGACTGATATGAGTCGTACAGGAAGCGCGACATTTTTTAGCAAAGCTACATCTAAAACTGACGGTCGGCAGTGATCTTGATAGTGCGTGGATTCCGGAGGGGCTATGACGTCAAATGCGAGAGCCCCACCTAGTTCGTCGAGTATCCTCCCATTACGAGAGGTACACGGACTGTTCCAGATGACGTTCCCGCAGTTGAGGTCCTCCGCTATAATGACAGAATTACCTAAATTGAATAGCGCCTGCAGATCGGATTTGAGCAATACTTTATTTGGTGGTAGGTATGCGGAGACAAAAATAATATCAGAGTGGCCCGTCATACCAACGCGGCATACTGACACTTCCATATGAGTAAGCGCGGGCGGATCTAAAGGCATGCAATACAATGAACGCCTAAAATAAATTAAAGTGCCACCCCCACGGGCGACACGGTCGTTTCTAACGATGCAGTAATTCGCGATTCTCGGATTACGCATGCTTGGTTTTAACATCGTTTCCTGGATGAGGAAAACGTCAATCTGTCTATCGCGTAAAAAGTCAGCTACTAGATCGCGCTGTGTCCGAAGGGATCTCGCATTAAAAAACGAGAGGCAAAGACCGCGTGGTTTGATTTTATTAATTCCCGGGAATTTTAAAATTAATATTTAAGAGACTGTGATCGGGCGAGGCGCTGTATGGTGGCTCCGATAGCCGGAAAGCGCGCTAGGGCGGAGATAAGGTGTATCCCGTGCTTCTCCTCTACTACGGCATAGAAGGCGAGAACCTCCTGCATATCGTGCTCTACGAGTAGGTGCTCCATCCAGTCGAACTTATCCGAGAAAAAGAAAGGGGACGAATGTTTTCTCGACGATCGTACTCTCAAAACTGGCAAACTAAAAAAAATAAGTAGACTGAAATAGCTCAATAAATAGAATAAGTATAGCATTAAGAAATCCTGAAATAACCTGTGATAATAAAAATATAGTATTAAGTAAATCGTAACAAAATGTGATAAAATCCGTGATGAAATAAAATAAATAAAATTATGTGAAATAAAATATATAAACTATAACAAAATTTAGGATAACGTAGTATATAGCAAAATTGTAATAAAAGACAAAACAAAATCAAGACAAAATAATGTAATAGAATAAGATGAAATAAAGAAAGAAAAAGCCAAAAGAACAAGGCGAAAATAAATATAGAAAAGAGCAACCAAGGTCTCAGATCACGTCTGAGGAAAGAAGGGGGACTAAAATAAAAAAAAAAAAAAAAAAAAACTTATCCGAGAGAGATGATGGAGCCTGAGTCGCCTTAGGTGGCGGCGCCAGAGGCCTTGAAGAGGCCTGAGGCTGAAGTCGTGGGCGCGGGTGCTACCGGGGCGTGGGAGGCGCCCGGCAGGCCCGGAAAGGCCTCCACAGACATGAGAGGTGGAGGCGGAGGGCGGACGACGGCTGCAGGCGCCTTGGACGCCTGCCTCGCCTGACGGGGACGTTGTGTGCACGGCGCGCGGGGACAACCGCGATAATTCGTGGGGTGACCCGCGTTACCGCAGAGCACACAGCTGGGAGGATCGGGAGTGCCAGGAGTGCGCTCGCACTCCTTCGTGGCGTGGTCTCCCAGGCACTTGACGCACCTGGGGCGAAGATGACAATTCTTCGCGGAGTGGCCATAACTCTGGAAGTTATGGCACTGCGAAGGAATGTGGGTCTTACGTGGGGGCTCAACGGTGACCCCGTTGAGATCACACACCGAAGTGAGTGAGAAGATGGCCTTGCCCTCCTGCGACCGGTCGAGGAGAACGAGAACCATATTATACGGGGCGCGAGTGCGTGGGTGGTACATACGATGTACCTCACGCACCGGGTAGTTTTTCTCCTTAAGGGAGAGGGTGACATCTTCGACCGAGATTTCGGCCGGGACACGGCGAAGCACAACACGCAGAAGGCGCTCTTCCTCTAGAGCGTACGTAAAATACGCGAGTTTGGACTCCGTTAAAAAGCGAATTAACGCGCGGTGGTCGTCCGACGTCGAACATTTAACACGAATGCCCGCCGGCGTACTAAGGGCATTAGTGTAGTTGATATTGCGAGCTTTTAATTTGTTCGAAATTAAAGTCCATTGGGACTTGTCCTGTATCGTAACAGGAGGCGACGGGCGTGGCTTCCTAACTGCGGAACCCGGAGTGAGGGAGACGGAGCTATTCGCGTTCGGCTTACGCAACGGTATTGCCGCGGTCGACGGTACGCGAGCGCCATCTATATTGGCGACTTTTTGTGGGCCTACGGAACCCGAATCCGTCGGGCTGCCCGGACGACGCTTCTTGTGCGAGACGGTCGTATAGCCGGCCTCCGAGTTGGAGCTAGGAATCGAGGCCTCAAGTAGACCTTTGTCGCGCGCGTCTAGAGGAGACTGCGGCGCGAGGGACGCAAAGGAATTCGCGGTCGGAATGTTAAAAAGGCCCTCGGCGGCCTGCGACGCTACGTTGCGGTAAATTGAATTTACAATCTCCTGATCTAAACCGCTCTTGAGGAGATTTTTACGATAATATTCTGCCACAGCTAACGGATCCATCGCGGTGGATCGAAGAGAGGGAGGGGCCGCGAAACAACCTCCCTGCCTTAAGGGCAGGGGGGCACGCCAAACGGTAAGCTACGGGACTATATCGAGTCCGGACCAAGAGAACTGTTTAAAACCAAACAAAGCGAAAGCACAAAATAAATAAATGAGTGGGCGAGACAGGGGACCATGTATATGAGTAAAATACTATAACATAAATAAATAATGGTCAAATATATAGATAAATAATAATAAATAGGTACTTACATATATAATTAAACAAATAAATAATAGTTGGTTATATATTTAAGAATAAGGAATAGAAAAATGAGTATATAAATAAACGGGTAAATATATAAATAAGGGAATGTCTCACTCACTTAGGTAGATTTTGTACAGGTGTGCCGCAGCTGCACTAAACAAAGCACAACGAAATCGAGAACAAAAGATCTCGAGCAAAGGAGATATCGGACACGTGCGTTCGCTAGCGCGTCCAAAACCGAACTCATTAGACAAAGTGATTCATGAGAAAGGTTTAGATATATAATTTTTATTCTCAGGGTTATTTTATTATTTTTTATTTTTATTATCAGGGTGGGACAACGTCTTCCGAGCTCCTTAGTTCATTAAATCTGAAAGAACATTTTAAAGTATTTTTAATTATTCAAACTTTTTATTATATGAGAAATAACATTATGTAATTATAGAATTGGATTATTTAAATAAGTATTTGACAAATAAACGTGTTTATTGCAATATTACTGTGATAAAATAAATAAAATTACTGAATGAAAATACAACACTTTCAATACAATACTTTAGTGTATAAACTAATATTTACGCTTAGTTGAGCATATTAGTGAATGGGTTGTTAAGTAATTGAGCATTTACTCTAAGTATTCTCGTATCTATCCTCTTTTTTCTGATTTATATACTCCATATTTCAATATTTTATAATCAATTTTACTCTCACAATTAAAATGAAAATAACGATATCTCATATTTGCATCAAACAATTTAGGCCTAGGAAATATGCATATACATTTAGAAACGATTACGCTCCTGAGTGGTCGATTAACAAACGTATATTCATAACTAATCATATACCATTTACTATATGTGTAATTAAAAAGTGAAACCTTTTAATAAATTACAGAGAGCGAAAAACAACTGTCCGTGTAATAAAAGTAACTAACTCAATAAAGCTAGAGCAAATTACAACACACTACACAGTAAGTAATTTCATTGACTAATTACTACAGTCCAAGTTTCTCTATCATAATGTAATTACATGTAGGCTACATCTGTGAAAGTTGCTCTGTGTAGTAACACACTCCTTCAGAACAATAATGTTTACCGTTTAATTAATCATACCGTACGTAAACATATAGTTTTGTGTCATATCAATTCGTTAGTGACAAATGTTTGTATCGAGAAGAGTATTGACACCGCACGTCTGAATTTTATTGTGCTTTTTGGCAAAATACTCGAATGTACAATGTAATCAGTAGACCAAGGTTGGTTGCGAAGATTACTATTTTTCAGAAATGACAGTTACCGTCGTAATGTCGATCTATAAGTATGAAGTCACTACGTTGGATGGTTCTCGAAGGAAACTCGCGGAAATGGTTTTTACCAATCAAAATATGTACTTAACTCATTCGTCGCTGAACCATGTTTAATTAATTTATGTAAGCTTCAAAGTTATACGTTTCTCAATTATGAATATAGGTCTATGTTTAGTTATTACTCTGGTTTCTATTTCTTGTTAGGTCTAGAGATTTTTTATAAGGATTAAAAAATATATTTTTTGCCTAATAGTTAATATGCTATCGAGGTCTACGATACTGTCTGTAGATTACTGTGTGTGAAATTGTAAAAAAATATAAAACGACATTAACGACACAAGATTTTATTTAATTCATTTAACATAGGCAATACACATAATGTAACTTTTCTTAGTTTTAAAATACGTTACTATTTTGTAAATTCCTTTAGTTTTTTTAGGTACTTACAACAACATTACTTATACGGACACAAGACGTAATAATAACTTTTTCTATACTTATTGTATTCTAACCATTATAAGCAATTCAACTAAATTGCAAAAAATAATTTTATCTTATAATAAGAATAAAATTGAAAAACAGAAAATTAATGAAAAATTGGTTTAGCAATATTTTCGTAACATCACTAAAATGTTACATTAAGTCTGTTCTAAATACGTGTTTTACGTCGTTTTTATGTTCGTTTTTCATTCGCTCGTATTTAGATGTGGGCTAGGGCTGATAATGTCGCTTTATTTACGGCCGACAAAAGAGTACAAACGTGGAACTATTTATATACTGCACCTAACCAATTTTGATCCTTTTATATAATTTAAAATATTATTTTCCATAATATTTAACAACTTTATTTTTGTAATACGTTTTTCAATAATTTTTTATTATTAATTTGAAATTGCTATTTCTTAGTGGACATTAAATAAAAAAAACATATAGTTATTTGATAATTCGGTATACTGTTAAAAATATTTTTTATCATGATAATCATTTTGATTCAAAGAACAAATGTAATGTAACATTGCTACTAACAGCAAGGATAAAATTTATGATGACTCTTATACACTTACATATTATAAATAAGCGAGCCCGGCGGATGTTATCCCATCCTGACAATAAAAAAACCTTGACAAATTATATACCTAAACCTTCCTCATGAATAATCTTGTCTATTTGCCTGTCCGTTAGCGTGCATAGAGCTTAAAACCTGATTTGATTTTTTTTCTAGTTGGGGTTTTAACTAGCCACGTTTTAGAACATCGCTACATTACATAATATATGAAATTATTTTTAAGGCTAAAGGTTAATATACCACGGTGTTTTCTTGCCATATTTTACTTGAGTGTTAACCAATATAATGCATTAGACAATTGCTTAGAATAAAAATTAATAAAATAGCTGGCATAAATCTATATATTTAAATCATAGCTTATCAAGTAACATAAATAAGTAAGGTCTGAATCTTACCTTTTGTACCTTTCACCCTGAAAAGATGTACAGAGACATAGATTAGTTATAGTCCTTTATATTGACGCAAGCGAAGCCGTAGGCAAAAGCTAGTCTTAAACATTCTAATTAAATTTGAATATCTTTCAATAGCGTCAAATTGAAACCTCACAGCTTTAGTGTTTGTTCAATAACACAAATATAAAAGCTTGAGTGACTCTCTCACTTTTTATCGAGTTTCACGACATTGTTAGGTACTCGATTGAATACTGAGGTTGTGTTTGTAACACAATAGTATTCAGCCACGGCCGTCAAGCACTAGTGGTGTGGTCAATCCGAAAATATCTCTTTAATAAAAGTTTATTAAAGACTAGCCACCCATGGCTTTGAAATAAAATCTATTTGTACAATAATATATCACTCAAGTGGAACGTGGCTTTCTATAAGTAAAAGAAGTTTCAGAATCAAATTAATATTAAAAAAACCTTTTAGATTTCTAAAGTGTTTTTTTTTTTTTACATGCGGAAATCCTTTATGGATACATCACCCTCCCGGGGGAGAGAGTGGGTTATGTCCGACGCGCGCGAACTAAAACCCCATGGTTGCCCACAACTGAGAGAGAAGAGGAAGCACTCTGCGTGTCGCCCCGGCGGCCGATTCAGAGTTATCCTGGGCCACCTGCTAAAGAGAGAGAGCCTGGACACAGACTATCTCCCAGACGGCCATACCAGTGCAATGGAGAGACGAGCCCCCGTCTCATCTCCCCTTGATCCGACTTCCTAAAGTAACTTAAGATAATGGTAGTACAGAGGTGATATTTTTGAAAAGCGTGTTGTTACCTTTTATTAGATAACTATGTTTTGTTTGCGGTTTCTCCCGCATTAATGTCAATTTGAACTATCACTCGGGAACAATACAGTTTCTTTGGACTAAGGTTCTATGTATTTTTCTGTATACATGGAAATGTGCGTACAAAATTTCATAATGATCGAATGAGTAGTTAAAACAAATAGTGACTTTCTTATTTATAACATTAGTTACGATAACACTCGAAAAAGTTAATATATTCTACCAGACTATTCGTTTTCAGCATATTTTCAAGAATTAAAGTAAACAAAACATTGATTAAAATTAAATCGCGAACTTTTTTTACCTTGTGGATAAGAAAATTATAGACCATGAAAGCAAATACCGTAAAAACTCTTGATCCTTGGAAAATATCCTCGTAATTTGTTAACAAATAAAATGATGGAATTATCAACCAGATACTTGTAGTTTGGAACAAGAACTTTATTAGAAATTTGAAGAACTATACTGTATTGCACATAACAAAAAGCTATTATTATTATTTTTTATATATCAAAGTAGGCAAAGGAACAGGTGTGTCACCTGATGTTAAGTGATAACCACCGTTCATAGACACTAGCAACACCAGGGAAGTCGCAAGTGCGTTACCAGCCTACGTATGGGGGAGAGGGGAGGGGAAGTGGTTTTCCGTCGCTCTCGCTTAACAAATGATATACAACAATGCAAACACTGTTACTTCACATCGGTGTTTCTGTGGGTCGGATGGTACTACCCCGGACTAGCCGACGCATTCATGCTGAAGCCTGAAACTAGTAATAGCTTCAGCGTGGCTCTACCACAACTATAATTATAATTCTTTTCCAAGAAAAAGATCCTATTTCGAAACCTATGCTCTCCGTCTTACCTCTATCGCCCTGTTGATTATATATTTTGAATATTAATAAGTAATTGGTTCAATTTTATCAAAATATGTATTATTAAGGTGGATATACGACTCTTCATACAAGAGACATTTTTTTTATTCGATAATAAAACAGTAAATATACTCGTACAATCATCACGCTTGTTCTAATTACAGTAAGAACCCTAAAGTAAAATGAAAATATATACGTCACGCTAAGAATCCCGTTTAGTGACTTATACAGACATACCTTTTTATAAATATCTAACCCAAATATTTTTTGTAGTACCGTGGAATCTTTGTTAAACCAATTTGCAGTTAGTTGATTTTTGTTATGTAATTGTTAGTCGTATTAAATCGAGGTAAGTGGTATAGTAGTCCGGTGAAGCTATTAAGACCTTGCTAGGCCAATAGCGTAGTCAGTTTGAAAAAAAAAAGATAAGTAGTATACTTCTGATTTGATTTGTTGTTTACAAATTTTACAATAGTGAATATTTTCTCAATAAGAAATTAGAGAATTAACAATAGTTAATTCTCTAATTTCTTATTGAGAAAACATTGACAATAAATGTTTTTCAATGCAGAATTAAGAAATTCACTATTCCAATCATTTAAATCCTTAAATTCGCTATAGTCTAGTACAATAATAGTCTCATGATTTTCCACGAGAAGAGTACCAGTTACCAGTACCGATAAATTTACAGGTTAGTACTGTTATTAAATATTAACATAAATAAAAAAAATCCTCGTCTTTCAAAACTTAAGATAATATCCCCTTTCCATGTAAATTTACAAACATTTCGCCAACAAAAAATTATATGCCGCTTTTAATCAACTCCACTTGGCTGCCATCCTAATCTGCCTTTGTTAAGTGACAGTTTAGGCTAATAAGTTAAAGGATTTAAAATGCCTTAATGCCCAAATGAGTTTTTATTGTTTCCTCTCACTGAATCTTGTGAATAAATAAAAATTTAGATGACATAATTTGACTATAATTTTGACATTATATTTAATTTTGATTTATTGCTGTAATTCATTTTTAAAGTAGTATTACTCAACATTCTTTTCTTCAGGTATTGTAATTTTCTGGGCTTATTATTTTAAAGTTGAAATAGTATGTCATAGGCATATACTAATGGAACAATTAATTTTCTATTATTTATATTGTATTCAATTTAATCTGTGGGCACCGTAGTATAAGAATAATATGGTCACTATAAGATGTCCTTAGGTAAACCAATTACGTAATAATTTACGACAAAAGGTCCCTTCAGTAAGGACTCAATAAAGTAACCGACATTGTATGTAGCGTTTATTTTATTTAAACCACAAAAGATTTTTAATATTAATATGGTCACTATAAGGTGTCGTTAGGTTAACCAATTACGTAATAACTTAGTAAAAGAAGGTCTCTTAAGTAGAAACTTAATAAAGTAACCAACTTGGAGTTACATGGATCTCACAACTTTTTACGGTAAAAGAACTGAGTTCCTAGACTTGTTTTTCTTTTACAAATTTTGGTTTTGATGGCATAACTTTTTCTAGGCTGATGTTCCAAAATACCATAACTATTTGAGAGATGAGAATATCAAGTCGTCATCGTTATAACGATCTGAAATTATGACAGAGTCGTCCTAAGGAATTAAATATACAATTCTAATGTATAATTCTGAATAGCAACGCGACAAGTGAGTGGGAGAAAACAGAAACAGGTTTTCTGTTACATTATCACATCAGTATTTTAATATAAACCTGGTACTTGTGTAAAGCTTGCCAAGGGTTGATATATTTGACAAATCTTTTGTATAAATTGGAGAACATTATGTAATGTACTACATTTGCCTATGTTTGTTTAATTTTAGATTTATTTTCCTCATTTTTTCACGCAACACCCACTCTAGGGTCGGTCAACCCGATCATTTGTCTAGAGTGCCACAACGTAGGAGTGGTATTTTAGTTATGAAGCGGTAAACCTTTTAACATTTATATATGGTTAAGTACAGATATTTTTGAATTTACTTCCACTGTTTTGTGTTAGTATGTTATTTATTCATTTTTAAAATGAAATTTAAATTCTATTTAAATTTTTATTTTATGTTTACTGAAAATTGAAAATATATGGCTTTATTTCGAATATATGGCACTATATATATAAAGCTCTCTGTGACGTCTGTTTATCTGTTCCAGATAAACTCAAAAAGTACGTAACGGATTTTCATGCGGTTTTCACGAGGAGATAAAGTGATTCATGGGGAAGGTTTAAGTATATACTTTGTCAAGGTTGTTTTATAAATTCAGGGCAATTTATTACATTTTTGGAACAGAAATTTGTCTGCTCGTCCGGGCGATCGGGACAAAGCAACACTGTGTGACTGCTAAAGCGGGCACTACAGCCTTACATATACAACGTTCTTTTTTCTTTTTTTTTTTATCGTAGCACGGCAAAATGACTGCACTGTGCCTGATAATAAGCACAGTACAATCCAAAAACAATAGCGACCACCGAGTGACACACTATCCATCGCCGGTCGCCACTGTCATGCCGGCCTGCAAAAAGCTGGATATACACAGGCTGATCCCGAAACGCGATTAATGTCAGTAAGGGAATTTAGTCGGTGTCGACCTATCTTAAGTATGTTAGGTATATTCATTTTTCGATAAAAATGTCCCAACGTTTTAAGGAACCAAACAGTACATGCGTTTATAACGATTATTACACAATGGTAATAAAATAACATATAAATTATTTTCGCAATAATAAAATTTAATTTGTATCCAATCGACAAGCCCACATAATAATTATAATAACTCTTATGACTTCATGTTACAAGCCATTACTTGTTAATAAAAGAAACTTGACATAGATTTGTTTGAGCGCATTTAGTTTTCTCTTTTGTTGGCCGTGTTAGAGGCGCAAATAGTTTTATTTTGAACTTGTAAAATGATTTAACTGTTCGACGCACGAGTATCGAGTTATATTGATACGTAGCAATTACGAATTAATGTTATGGTCGTGATCATCAGGCTTTCGCTATCGTTGTGCGCGAGCACGCGCCACGCCTCTCTTCACGACGCTAACCAAAGCGTCGGTCTCTTTGTAATATCTATATGATAAAACATTATTACTAAATGTTAAATATGATTGATCTGAGAAGGTTTTAGATTCACAATTGGACCAGGTGGTGGCGCTGCGGTTACTTTTAAGATTTTTTCGTATTATCAAGGCAGGACAGCGTTTGCCGGATCGCTAGTAAGAGATATATGTATATATAAAACAAATTATTATTCGCCATTATACAATAAAAAGAATTCAAGTAAATTTTAGTTAAGTTTGAAGTTTAATATACAATCAATATTAATAATTTCAATAAAAAAAAATGGTATATAATAGAGAAAGATAAGTATGCGAAAGACTTTAGGACAAAAATTGTTAATAAAATGATAGAAATGGAAAATATGGAAACGAAAGCTGTTAATGAATGTTGGAATAAAATGGCAACATGTATAAGGATCGTAGCAAGAGATGTGTTTGGTGAAATGAAAGGAAGAGGAATGATAAATATGGGTGCTTGGTGATGGAACGAAGAAGTACAAAAGGTTTTGAAAGAAAAGAAGACGGCTTTCAATGAATGGAAATGTATTGAGGGTCAAGATAGTACGATTAAAGAAAATAAAAGAATAATGTATGTAGAATGTAAAAGAAATGCAAAAAGAGCAGTTGCTATTGCCAGAGCTAAAGTTCAAGATAATCTGTACAAATCTCTAAAGAACACACGAACACAACAATATTTGTATCGTTTAGCAATAGCAAGAGAAAATAATACAAGAGATATTACACAGGTTAAATGTATAAAAGGTGATAGAGGAAAAGTTTTGATGAATGATTAGGACATAAAGAGTCGCTGGAAGAAATATTTTAAAAGACTGATGAATGAAGAAAATAACTGGACCGGAGAGTTAGAGATCGTACCATCAAATTTAGGCGTTGTACAAGAAATAACCGAGGATGAAGTGATGGCGAGACGAATAAGAGATGAGACTGAAGTGACTCAAAATCAATTAGCCTTTATGCCTGGAAGTGCAACAACAGATGCCATTTTCGCACTTCGGCAACTGTGCAAAAAATACAAACGAGTACATAAGAATTAACATATGGTATTTGTTGATCTGGGGATTTTCCGGTTCCGGCTGTTTTGACGTAAAGACGTTGTGTGATAGAGCTCTCTTTTACAACAATAATACCGTGTAAATAACGTTCCATTCTGTGCATATACATTCAAAACTAGTACGTAGTGTGCTGCAGTGCATCATAAAATAAAAAACTGAGTGCAAACTGTGATAATATGTTGTGCAAACATATTCCAAGTGGACATAACTAAAAACGTTTTAAAGCAATCTGTGAACAAAATAGACACTTTTGACAACGTCACACATTTGACAACGTTAGTTTAGTGTTACCAGAGGTAATAAACAAATTGTTCTATAGCGATTTGACACTTTCAATAAAAAGCTGCGTTCACACAACAACGTTCCGTTTCATACAGATTGTGTTATGCATAAAAACAAAGCAATTGTGTATTCAGTGCAATATATGATATATCTAATTGGTGAAAAGTAAATAGTGAAACAATAACAAACAGTGCAATAAATTTCGGTATATCATCAAAAAACTGAAAGTGAATTAAAAACAACAACCATTAAAAATTTTAAAGTGCATAAGAAATACATAAAACACCGGCAGATTCATTTATTCACGAATTCTAATAATGCGCGGCTAGAGCGGCCGCTTTTATGATAGTCACAAGTGACCGATGGTTCAAATCTGGGTCAAAAAATTCCATAAAGAGAAAAATATATATTTAGTTGGAAGCTCAGGGGTAGTGTTCAATACACAACATAACGAAGCACACACTACGTTCGACTTACGAACAATACGGAAATACTACTACCCAGTTCTACTAGCGGACGCATCAAGTACCAAAATAAAACAGACATGATGGAGGAAATTATGAAAGCCTTACAAAATATTCAAAAGGATCTGAATGTACAAAAAATAGAAATCCAGAAAAGTGGCGAGAAGGTGACAGAACAAGTTACACTCAACATTAGTAACAAATTAAAAGAAAAATTTACCTAACTGGAAGATTTTTTTTTTTTAGAAAAACATCAAACCTTGAAAGAAAATGTAGAACAACAAGAAAAAAGAATTCAATTTATGGAAAAACAGGCAAAAGTAAGAAACATAATTTTCTTCGGTATCGAAGAGAGCGAGACATCCTACCACAACATGGAGAACAATATATTGCAATTCATAAGTGAAAAAATGTCCTTAAAATTGGATAGTAGAGATATCCAAGAAAAAAAAAGAGTGGGGAAAAGAGGTGATAAACTTCGACCAATAATCGTAACTTTTTCCACCCTTGGTTCAAAGATCAGCATTCTCCAGCAAAAAAGATTATTAAAAGACACCCGATATTATTTGAACGAAGATTACCCTAAATACATATTAGAAAAAAGGAAAGAACTACAGGAAGAAGCAAATAGAGAGTGCGAGAAAGGAAACAAAGTCATGATAAAGTATGATAAACTTGTTATATTAAAATCAACTAACAAAAGAACATTGCTGACTTCACCAGACTACCAGCCACCAAGCCACCAGCTCTCAAGCACTAGTTGGTAATAGTACAACGAGACCCCTCAAGAAAAACAAAATAAAACAACCAAATCCATCTTTACCCAGTTCCAACAGTGTCTCAGAAGTAGTTCTAAAACCAAGTATTCTAAGCTACTTAGTAAACAAAAACGTCAACACACCACATAAACAAGCCAAAGACAATACAACAAATGACTTACAATCATAGCAACCAACACCCCCCTACCTCAACGATGCAACATTCAATCAATTTCAACTAACCAACGAAAACCATCTTCCAATCCGGCTGGTCACCGTGGAAGATCAAGACCAAAACCCTCTAAAGAAGATATCTCAAACTTCTTCAATAATAATAAAAGAGACAGAAACGCTAGAAATACTTAACTAAAAAGAAGAAAGATCTGGTCTATATAGTAACTTACAACGTCAAAACTTTATCTACTTAAGAATTCTTTAGAGGAGGCTTTCACCTTCACTTAGAGGAGGGGTTCATGCAATGAAACTTTAATGTAATAAAAAAAACACACATATATATATATATGTATATATAAATAAATTATATACGTGTATAAAACATTTATATTATGTTCTTTTATGTTTTTTTTCTGTAAACTATGTACGTTTTGCGTGAAATAAAAGGTTTATTATTATTATTATTATTATTTGTTGATCTAGAGAAGGCATATGATCGAGTACCCCGTGATGTTCTGTGGTGGGCTTTGAAAAACAAAAGAGTGCCTGGGAAGTAGGTACAACTTATCCGTTGTATGTACAGTCAAAGCAAAACACACGTTAGGTCAGCGGCTCGAGTTACCGATTATTTCAATGTGGCTGTAGGTTTGCACCAGGGTTCAGCTTAAGGCCCTTATTTATTCCTTCTTGTTATGGATGCGTTAACATCAGATATACAGGAGGAGGCAACTTGGTGTATGCTGTTTGCTGATGATATTGTTCTTATCGGAGAAGATGTTGCAGAGGTCTAGAGCGATGGCGAGAAAGACTGGAGAATGTTGGTTTCAAAATTAGTAGAACAAAAACTAAACATTTGTTTTGCGATTTCGGTGATACATCTAGTTTTTCTTCTATAGCCTTAAATGGTGTATCCTTACCAGCCTGCTCCAATTTTTGAAATCTCGGTTCATTGATACAAATTGACGGTGGCATTGATAAGGACGTGAGGAATAGGATAAATGTAGGATGGATGAAATGGCGAAATGTGTCTGGGGTAGCTTGTGACCCACGAATGCCTATGAAACTTAAGGGGAAGGTTTATAAGACTATGATAAGATCGGTCATGCTGTATGCATCTGAGTGCTGGGCTACGGAAGAGACGGATGAGAGAAAATTACATGTGGCAGAAATGCGAATGTTAAGGTAGATGTGTGGTATAACTAGAATGGATAAGATTAAGAATGAGTATATTAGAGGCAGTTTCAAAATAGCACCATTGACAGAGAAGTTGAGGAGTAATCGGTTAGCATGATATGGGCGTGTTATAAGGAGAGATGAAAACCATGTAACTAGAAAAGTGTTGAGTATGATAGTGGACGGATATACGAGTAGAGGAAGACCGAAAAAGGTATGGATGGACTGTGTGAAAAACGATATGTCCGTAAACGGTGTGAATACTGAGATGAAATCTGATAGGACCGAATGGAAAAAGAAAACATGTTTTGCCGACCCTACTTAAGTGGGATAAGGGTGATGATGATGATGATGATGATACAATCATTTTAAATAATAAATTTTAAATTTAAAGGTTAAGTTAGGACAAATCTTATGTATTGTATGTATGTATGTTTGTGTGACTGTAAGCTTTGTACATTTTCTATTAATCTATATCGCGGTGAGAGTAAGTGAATCGTTACATAAACATTTGTTTGATATATTGGGTCATATTAGAAAGCCATACGCTATTTTTTGTAAATAGTTTTAAAATATAAATAATGTTTGTTACATCTTTTCAAACGATCTAAATTTTCGAAATATTTCTTCAATTATTAATCTGATATTATCTATACGTATCTCTAGAGAATTGTTTATTATTTTGTGTTAATATTTAAACGCATCAATCTCATCAATATTTTGTGACATAAAAGTTTTATTTTATTTGAGAAAGGGCATGGGAAAATCACCATTACGCTATAACCTAATTAGTTGCCAAGTAATAAGAGATATTTTGGGGTGTAAGGGGTGTCGAATACCATCATAAAACTTGAGACACCTAAGCCAAACTCACCAGCACGTGGTGCACCGTGCTGAATAACGAACGAGGCAATGGTGAAAGAGGGGTGGTAGGGTTTTACAGCCTGACTAGGTCGCGACCACCATGTATATGGTGAAAAAGCCCGTAATAGTGACTCGCTTCTGCGCGTCGTTTTTCGGAATCAGCCTGTGTATATCCAGCTTTTTTCAGCCCGGCATGGTAGTGGCGACCGGCGATGGATAGTGTGTCACTCGTGGGTCGCTATTGTTTTTGGATTGTACTGTGCTTACCATCAGGTATAGTGCAGTCAATTTGCCGTGCTACAATAAAAAAAAGAAAACATAATAATAGTGTGAGCAGGCTGTGATGCGGCACCGGGATCTGGGGTTAAGAGCAGGAAAAATAAAACACGGGAATTGCGATGGACAGCTAGTTAAATTGTAAATAAAAAAACTAATCAATAATAACAACTAATTTGAAAATAAATAGAATATATAAATTGGTAGATATGTCAGTGTCATTCTAAGTCTCTTCTTAAGGGGGCAATTCTATAATCTACTGCTGTTCTGATCTTAACACTTCTTCATTAATTCACTTCAATACTACCATAATTCGCAAGGAAATAGAAGAAATAAATATAGGGGAGAAAGGTGTAACTGAGAACGGCGGGTAATTGGGAATAGTTAGATAAATAGTACATCTCCCCGCATTACACTGTCGCGAACCTATTCGGCTGAATGCAGAGCCATTCACTGCGTATGCGAAAGTAGGATTGAAAGGACGCACTAGTTTTGTCACGGTAATTCGAACAATTATTTTTGTATTTTTGATATAATTTTTGTCATCAGTTATAACGCATGTAAGTATCATATTTTTGAGTTCAAAGGTATGATGTTTTTGCTCATATCATACACGCAGTATCTCTTTTCAAATGTAACATAGATTGAAGTTAATGAAAAATGCTTTTGAGAGTGGCGACAATTTTTATGTATATTGACTGATTCGGGTAATTGGGAACAGCATTAGGTGGATAATTTGGAACGTTCCCAATTACCCCTAACCCTCCTAATTACCCATAGTACTGCTGGTGGATTGTGTAAAACTATTTAAACTTTACAAATTATTTCAGATGCCTCGTAATTGCGTAAGAAAGATCAATCAAACGTCTTTTTTAATTACCTCATACAATTCGCATTTCCCCCACGGGATGATCTCAATTACCCCATAGGGTATCGGGTAAACAGGAACGGCAATGTTTTTTGTTTTAGTTTATATTTTTATTAAAACGTAAATTTAAAATAAGGTTTTATGACAACTAAGTACATAGATAACTAAAGTTCATGTAGCAATAAAATTTGATTTAGTTTATAACCTTTTTCTATTATTTTTTAGCGTTTGAAGTTAAGTGTTCCCAATTCCCCCACTCTTCCCGAAATACTTAAAAATATTATTCATTTAATGTTTCACTTTCCAAGTTTGTTTAAATAGGTATCATCATTGAAAAATATTTATTTTCCTAAAAGCACCGAGCGACACTCGCTCGCCCGTGTAATGTTTATAAAATAAATAGTGGCTACTATAAATAAATATTAAAGGAAGTAAGAACTAGGAAGTATTCTGTTACATTTAACAAAAAAAAATATGCACTAGATACTACATTAAAATACCTATTATCCGAGATAGGATAGAAATTAAAAATACTGTGAGTTTTAGGAGTAATTAAAATATTTGAGCAAATTTCATACTAACATAATTCATTTCAGATATGAGGTCTCAAAACTCAGTAACGGTTTTTAAGCCTACTTAAATTAAAAGATATGACTAATGCCGAAGGAGCGCGATAATTAATCAAGTTTTTATAAGATCTAAGAGGTCGTCACAAGCGCGATCACACTGAAGATTACCATGAAAAGGTCTCATTGCGTTTCGTGTGAGAAATGTCACTGTATGTCGTACATCCAGTTAACAAATTGTTGGTTTAATTAAAATCTTACCACACAAAAATGTATTTTGTTTGACATTACCGTTTTAAATTCATCAAGATACAAATTACAATTAAAAAATTCTCTAACCTACAATATATAATCTATCTAAAGTATATAAAAAATTTGTTATATTGTAATCTTTTTTTTATTATTAACGTGGGGAAATCCATTATAGATACACCAGCGTCCCGAGGGAGAGAGTGGGTTATGTCCAACTCGCACTTACTAAAACACCACGGTGAACCGTCCAACCGTACTGTTGGGGTGGCAAGGGATCGACCTGTGCTATTCCTCTTGGATAGCCGCCCCAACAATCCACCCAGTGGAAGGTGACGACCGGGCTCCGTCCTAATAGGGAGACAGAATGGGTACACACCAGCTGCCTCACCTCGTCAGCTGTACCTGTGCAATGAGTAGATGAGCCCCTGGACATCCCCTCAGGTCCGGCTACGATGGCGGGAAGAGGCGGGCATATCGACGCCTCCTTCCTCCAGTCTTCTGTTGATAGCTTGTTCGGGGTAGCACCACCCCCTCACAGAAAAACGACGTGAAAGAACAGTGCTTGCATTGGTGCGTTTCTTTCTGTCAGTGACAGCGCCGTAGCCTTATCGCCCCTCCCCTCTCCACTCCTCTCCCTTCTCCTATCCTCTAACCCCTCTCCCTTTCTCTCCATTCCTCCAAACACAGGCTGATAACGCACTTGCGACTCTGGGGTTGCTAGTGTTTATGGACGGCGGTGATCGCTTAACAACAGGTAACCCGCCTGTTCGTTTGCCTCATATGATATAGTACCTGGGCGACCGAGCCTAGCCCGGTCCTTTAAAAAACACTTTTAAATCAAAATAAACTGTTAGGTTTGCCTCACAAAATAAGCTTTTTTCTACAAAAAAAAAAAAAAAAAAAATGAAATCTCTTTTGCTGTCACTCGGATTCGAACTGGGGTTACACGGATTATCGAAGCAGCCGATTTCCATCTGAGCTATTTTTGTTTTGACAGCGGCGGCGAAATTTACCTGTATATTCTAGCTATATTTCTTCATTGCCTGAAAACTCAGTCAAAAATAAAGTTTTCTATGAATGAAATCTAGCTAGATCGATTTATCGTCCCCAAAACTTCCTACATACTAAGTTTCACGGAAATAGATGACGCCGTTTCTGAGATCGTGAATATATACAAATATAAAAATATACAAGAATTGCTCGTTTAAAGGTATTAGAATAAGGGAGCCACCATCTTATTAGAACACTGAAATTATCGCAAGTGTTGGCGCGCATTATTGTATAGTCATGTTTCCGAACGTACAAGCGTCCCTTCCGTCTCCTTTTTTCCTACCAATCATCTGGCACTTACGCCACGATCCTTACCGCGGACGCAACAAAAAAAAAAACGATCTCTTCATACGCAAGAATTGGTAGTCACCCATTACTACTATTCTAAAATATTTTGTAAAAAGCGCATAGACACTGATTCATATATAGTGCATAATATATATCGCCGCGAGTGAAAGTGAAGTGAAGTGAAACCAGCAGAATCAACACCGGTGAGTCCGCATCCCTTATTTCGCAAAACCCTCCCTTTTGAACCAGCACCTTTACGCACAAAACAGCAAGACACTTGTAATGTGATGATCTACTCTGCAAGGGTTCCAATAATCTGGAAGACAGGTTATCAAAATTAAAATAAATAATAATAAAAACATATATACATGTAACCAAATACTACGTAAGATATATAGCAGTACGGTTAGGCAAATATTAAATCGGAGTTATCCCTACTCCATCTTCCCAGACTAATTTCAAACAATTCAATTGAAATTCTGCACAACGAACGGATATCAAACAATAGTCAACTTAGACAAATATCGTTTTGACGAACACAATTAATAAGTAAATAGAATACAAGATATTCCGACATGATAATTAAAATTCGTCAATCAAAATTTGATTATTGTTTAATTTAAGTTATTATTCGTCTGAGACAAAACCGAATTTTGTTTAAATAATTCACTGTTTTTTGTTTGTTTTACTAACAGTATTCACTAATTTCTATAAGAACATAGGTAGAAATTGACAACATATGCGTATTACAAATTTGGCAATCAATACTTCCTTGGCAGTTGTAAATTTTTCTGAAGATATTAAGTACCTCTAACAAGGACAAGTCAATGAACCTATTATTACGCCAATGCTGTTTATGAAAAAAGTACGAGTTCTTGTACATAAAGAAGATTGGTAGTTCAAAAACATAATGCCTATGTGCAAAATATGTAAATATATGAAACAAACCTCATAAAAATTACGCCCGATTAGGCCTCCCACGACAGCGGCTCAAGCCTAGGTTCGATCCCTCGGTAGGTAGTCCTTGAGTGCGTTGCTTGCGCGATACGGTGATATACAAATATACATCACTGCTACAACACTACCCGACCACCCCCACACACGTGCACGCCTACACGCTTACACAAAAGTGGAAGGGTTTACTTTTTTCCCTTATCGAACTGAAAAACTTTCAATTTTCCGATAATAAATATATCGAGCAGTTGTTGAGGCGTGTATGCTTGGTACACATATACGTTTTAACAACTCATACATATATGAATACTTAGCTAGGTTAGCTAAGATAGGTCGCGATTTTGCATGCAACAGGCAGCAGCCAAGCCGAGGTGTGCCGTGCACCATTGAACTGGTTGCCAAAATAAAATCGGCTGAGTGCCTTAAGCGCTCGCCTTAATAGTCCGGTGAAGATGTTAAGACCTTGCTGAGTAAATAGCGTAGTCATTTCGAAAAAAAAAAACTCATAAAAATATATTTTCTTATTATTATCAGAGACCCATTGCAGAGCCTCTTCGTGAAGAAAAATATTCAATGCAATTCATTCATTCATAATTACCTTGTCAATAAACACGATTTATTGGAGATTTCCAATTTCGATACATCGATAATAGGTGGTAGAGCCACGCCGATGCTATAACTGGTTTCAGCATGAATGGGTCAGCTCGCCCGGGGTAGTACCACCCTCTCGCAGAAAACCGACGTGAAGTAACAGTGCTCGCATTTTTGCGTTTCGTTCTGTCAGTGAGAGTACCGGAGGCACACCTACTTCCCTCCCCTTTCCTTCTCTTCCCCTACCCCCTTCTCATTTCCACATCAACACAAGCTGGCAACGCACTTGCGACTCCTCTGGTATTGCTGGGGTCTATGGACGGTGGTGATCACTTAACATCAGGTGAACCACGTGTTCGTTTGCCTCCTATGACATTAAAAAATTTCATTTGCTTCTATATACGGTGGTACTATAAAAACTCAGGTTCAGATTTCCTCACGATGTTTTTTTTTAATCATCAGCAGGTAATGGTACCATTTTTTTTTTCTTAACAGCTGCACCGGCCTACAATCAATTTAAATTATTACTCTACAACAACTCTACTTGAAATTAGTACATTCGACCACCACGACTTTTTTGATTATGTGATTTTTTTTTTAAAATTATAGAGACAGTAGTTTCCAAAATATATGACACATGATTCTGTGGACTCGGACAGCCTCAATTGTGTTTTCTACGTTCCTAGACGGCTGACAAGCTTCGTAAATCGCAGAAGCATTGTGACGTAGCTACAGCATGGTGTTAGTCATATAATAATGAACGCTAAATTTAAAATCTATAACAAGTACTAGACGAGTAGAATTATGTTATAGAATTAAGTAATTAATTATATTTATTATAAAACAACAAATCATTAATAGAATGAAGTTCCTTTCCATTTTTGGATGATATATTTAATTCTCACGTTCTATATATGAACGTTGTCGCTGTAAATCAATAAACATGTAAATATGTTAGCAACATTAGCAACATATTTTGGCAATATTTTCCTTTCAGATCAGTTTCACAGTTATGATACAATGGTTGTTTTGTGAATCGATTATAGACAATGTTGCAGGCTCCGGAGAAACTGGGATTTTAAATGAAATGGGTAGTGACCTTGGTATCTGACTTCATTCACTGTTAAATGCAACTATTTTTCTTCCCTTTTCTATCTTCCACAATAAATCCATATCTGCAGGGTTTTAAAGCTGGAATCACGACAACCTCTTCTCAACATGAGACATACAATCCGCTGTGGAACTGTCTCTGGTTAGTATATTTTCAAAGTCATACGGCATCGGGTTTTTTGAACGTAACTTATATAGAACATTTGAAAGTGCAAGTTTACAGTAATAATTGATTATAGTGGGTAGACCTCGCGGTGGTCGCCGTTGTTTTTAAATTGTACTGTGTCAAAATTACCACCAGTTCGGAAAACAACCCAATAGTAAAAAAGAATCGGCAGAAAACGCAATAAAATTTATCTTTTTAACATACATATATTTATAACCTGTAAATGAATAAATGTAAATAAGTTCAATTTTTTTTTATAATATAAGAGGCAAACGAACACGTTGGTCACCTGATGTTAAGTGATCACCACCATCCATAGACACCAGTAATACCAGAGGAGTTGCAAGTGCGTTGCCAGCCGGTGTGGGTGGGGAAGGTGGAGATGGGATGGAGGATGAGAGGGAAAGGAGAGAGAGGGAAGTGGGCTTTCGGCGCTCTTACTGACCGAACGAAACACAACAATGCAGACACTGTTACTTCACGTTGGTTTTCTGTGAGAGGGCGGTACTACCCTGGACGAGCCGACCCATTAATGCTGAAACCAGTATAGCATCAGCGTGGCTCTACCACCTTGAATAGTCACATATTATTATTATTATTATTAAAGTCAATATATTATAGTCACTTTAAGGTGTACTATGTTTTCAAAAATACAAAGAAGAGTTGAGGAATGTCGTAACATACACTAACACACGAAGTGTTTCAACTCGATTTTTAGGAGAAGCAACCTATTAGGATTCACATTAGTACTACAGTCTTTTTAGGTTAGTTATATGTACATAACCATAGGTCGCGGTGATCACTTATAATATCAGGTGAAAATCATACATGGTCGCTACTTGATAATAACAAAAAGGAATGAACAAGAGTTAATTAAAACTAGATGCTACGTCGTGCTGAGTCGCGTTAATTCCAGAAGTGTGTAATAACTTATCCTTGTTTGGAGTAACGCCCCAGGAGGTAGTCTCAGCAATTCCTTAATGAACTAAATGTAACCGCTTATACAAAACGGAAATGTTCTCGCTGTTATATGATACCCATCATTAAAATTGCAATTAAATTGAAACTGGAAACGTCACAAAAACGATTTTTTTTTCTCGAACTGTCTACGCTATTGGCCTAGCAAGGTCTTAACAGCTTCACCGGACTACTAAGGCGAGCGCTTAAGGCACTCAGCCACATATATTTATTTACATTTATTAACGTTTAACAGATAATGAAAATAATGTACATCTTTAAGCAATATATTTATTACGCAGAAAAAATGATTATAGTATATTAATAAAATTGTTAGAAGCGACAGACGAGAGTCAGGTCCAGGGTTGGCATTTTTTATTTTGGTAAAATCAGTACAATCATTTTTAACACCCTTATACCCGCATGTTGGTCTATAAAACCAATTTAAATGCAAAACTCTGGCGATTTATTCTGCTCAGTAGCTACATCATCCATGGCCTACTTCATATAAGTATAGCGTAAACGTTCTTGCATACATTTGTTAGCTACCCACTTCCGGTACCGCTCGTCATTCAAGACTCGAGATACCAGCGCTACATGTTAGAGATACGCATTGATACTAGCGCCAAGCGCCAACATATAAGAGAGACACATTAACACTAACGCCATACTCGCCCCGTCCGATTCGTTCAGGTGTGCCACAAGGCTCAATATTCGCGCCCACCCTCTTCAACCTGTTCATCAGTGACCTACTTAAGCTCCCGGGAGTCGAGGTAGATTGTTATGCTGATGATACAGTCATCTGCGCCTCTGGCTGGCGGCCGAGTGTTCTCAGAGATCGCATCGAAGAAGCCGTTAGCACACTCGGTGATTGGTTTCTTCGATGGCGTATAGGTATTAACCCCGATAAGAGTGCCGCGATAGACTTCGATCCTAGATATTACGATAACAAGTTAAAGCCCATAAGGCTATACAAAACCGAGATACCTTGGACCACCGAGGTCAAGTATCTCGGCGTCACATTAGACAATCATTTAACGTTTGAGTCTCATATTAAGAGAGTGCGAGACAAAGCCGCAATGGTCTTGGGTCGCCTCCATTATTTACTCTGTCAGAAGAGCAAACTGTCTCTCAGACATAAGCTCACAATATATAAAGTCTGTATTCGTCCAATTATGACTTATAGTTGTCCGGTCTTCGCCCACGCGAATAATCTCGATAAGCTTCAGGTTTTGCAGACCTGGGTTCTGTGTAAAATCATCGGTGCTCCTTGCTTCGTCCGGAAGGCGGATCTCCACAGGGACCTGGAGATGCCGTCCATCTGGACGTATATAAAATCACTTACAAGTAGTTATTTCGAGCGAGCCGCGATTCATCCCAGTCCGTTAGTGGTATCCGCCGCAAATTACGAATCCATACCCAACGCTGGGCGATATAGAAGACGTCCGCGACATATTTTTACCGATCATCCCGACGATATCACATCAGCGAACGGTCAGTACCAACCTGTCCCTCGTAACAGAGCGTGCTCACGCCCACGCCCGCGTAACCACAGATCGCGCCGCCGCGGTCTGGGGGTTAATTTCGCTTTTTTTTTTTTTTTTCTCGAACTGACTACGCTATTGACCTGGCAAGGTCTTTACAGCTTCACCGGACTACTAAGGCGAGCGCTTAAGACACTCAGCCGATTATATTTTTGGTAACTAGCTCAAGGGTGCACGGCACACCTCGGCTTGGCCGTTACCTTGAAAAACCCGAACTGACCTAGCTAAACTATGCTAAGCTATACATGTATCCATTCTTGGATCATGCAATTAAAATTGCATGATACAAGAACACAACATGTAATTCGAAGTGAGGTAAACTAAATCTACTCGATTCAGTTCGATAAGGGAAAAAATCTTTCACAAAATAACTGTGTATGTGTAAAATCGATGTGGGTGAGTACTGTATCACGAGACAATATCTTTGCGACTATCCGGATAGTCACGGACAAAAATACTGCCAGGATTACGCGAACAAACAGTGTGCGGGTGAGAAAACGAGAGCTCTCTGCCTGTGACGCACGAGACAGAGATTCGCGATGTGGCCGGCCACAGAAAATTTAAAGAGATCGAGTTTAAAGTTTAAGCGAACGACGCCGGCGTCGGGATCTAAAAATAGACTAGTGTTATTATTACTTAACGGTTTTTTTAAGGGGAAGAGAGACGTAAACATACGAGTTTACTCTTTCTTATATTGAAAATTATTATTATTTCGCGATGGCGGCACGGGCCAACCGCTGTATCGTTGCCGCAATGGCGGGAAACTTCGCGATCGCGCGAATGGGGCCCTGTTTGGGGTCGTTCGCGACCTCATCGTAGGCTGAGATCTCGGAGATCTCGTGGAAAACTAACAACTGGGCGGACCAGTCCATGCCGGAGAGAGAGACAGCGGGGTCAGCCTGAGAGGGCTTCGCCACCTGGAGTCTGGGATCGACTCGTGCTGCGATCTGCGGCGACCACGGGGCCTGAGGGGCCCGCGCGGGGAGAGGGGCTGCGTTAGGCGCAGGAGCGGACGCTGCCGGCGCGCGTGACGCGCGCGGCAGGCTCGGAAATGCCTGTCGAGAGTCGAGAGGCGGGGGGCGGGGACGGGTAGACGCCGCAGGCGCCCTGGAGGGCGAAACCTGCCTCGCGTATCGGGGCTGTCTTGTACGCGGGGCGCGGGGACAACCGCGATAATTCGCGGTATGACCCACGCCGCGGCACAAGACGCAACTCGGAGGATCGGGCGAGTCTTTGGTGCGCGAACACTTCGAAGTGGAGTGTTCGCCTAGGCACTTAACGCACCTGGGCTTCAGGTAGCAGTTAAGTGCGGAGTGTCCGTATTCCTGGCAGTTGTGACACTGCGAGGGTACGGACGTCTTACGCGGCGGCTCAACGGTGACGCCGGAGAGGCCGCAGAGGGTCGAGAGATTGAAGATTTTTTTGCCCTCGACATTGCGCTCGAGAATAACGAGCACCATATCGTAGGGCGTACGATTGCGCGCAGAACGCATGCGGTGGACTTCACGGACCGGGAACCTCTGTTCCCTGAGGTCTTCGTGGATATCATCCACGGAAATCTGGGCTGGGACTCGGCGTATTACTACGCGTAACATGCGCTCTTCTTCGAGCGCATATGTGAAGAATGCGATCTTTTTGGCACGCAGAAGGCGTGTAAGATCGCGATGGGCGTCGGAGGAATTAACCTTTACCTGAATACCCGTACGGGTACTCGTGGCAGAGGCTATGGGGATCTCGGCCTCCTTCAGGAGGTCGGAGATGTCGAGCCAGGACGCCTTGTCCTGGATCGTGACGGGTGGCGGGGGACGGGGCTTCTTTCTCGAAGCTGCGGGACTCGCAGCTTGCGAGGGAGCCGGAACGGAGGGCGTGGGTGACGTCTTTGGCACTTTCGTGCCACGGACGTTCGAGATTTTCGAGGGCAGAGGGCCCTCGGAGTCTGAGGCAGAGGCAGAGTTGGCGCGCTTCTTGCGCGGTTTGGGCTTGCGGGAGACGACGGTGAAGCCGTCGTTCCCGGCAGGGGGGTCTTGCTCCATGTCGGAGCCTTCCTCATCCGAGGAACGATAAGAGGTCGGGGCAGGGAGGGTACTCCCGGAGGACTGAAGGTCCTCCTGCAGGAGTGCCGCGAAAGAATTCCCCTCGAGGTTTCCTTTCGTGGCGGAGACGAGCGTGGGCTCTGGACCGCCCCTGAAGTAGTCTTCCATCTGAGTACAAAACCGGTCATACTCAGTGATGACGTCGGGACAGAATTTGGATATGAACTTCCGAAAGCGCGCAGACTCGCGCTGTTCGGAAGTGAGGTGGGCCATATCGGAGGCTGAGGAGGGGTGCGGGGCGGGGGAAGACATGTAAAACCTCCCTGCCAGAGGGGCAGGGGGGCGCGCCTTTTTGAATTTAACGGACTCCGGAGTCCAGGCCAAAAGGAAACTGTGGGCGAAGTGCAATGCCTCACAGGGGACCTACAGTGCCTAGGGGGAGGCTCTAACACTTCTTTCTTCGGCTGCCCGGCGACACGGTGCTCGGACCACGAAGCGCTGGACTCCCTGGAACGCGAACCGGCGACACGCAGCACACGGAGACACGCAGGACGCACTGAAAAGTGCGATTATAATTGCACCGAAAAGTGCAGTTTGCTGCGTTCTGAAAAGAACGCCTTTCGATTGACTCCTTTGAACGTCGTAAAGAAACGTGATAATAAAAACGTACCGAGACACCGATCTTCCGTCGTGAATTTACGAACGCGTAAACACGTCGCGAAAACTGAACGAAAAATCGAACGAGAACTCGAATAAAAATGCCACAACGGAAGAGCACTGCGCACGCGTCCGAACCCCACGGAAGCGAGAATCGGACCTCCGTTAATTTCGCTCCCGCACACCCGATTAGGCCTCCCACGGCAGCGGCTCAAGGCTAGGTTCGATCCCTCGGTAGGGAGCCCTTGAGTGCGTTGTTTGCGCGATACGGTGACACACCCATACATCACTGCTACAACACTACACGATCACCTCCACACACGTGCACGCCTTCACGCTACACATCTTGATGGAAGGGTTATTTTTGTTAAATTTTTTTTCCCTTATTAAACTGAAAAACTCTCAATTTTTCCGATAAAAATACATGGAGGAGTTGTTGAGGCGAATATGCTTGGTACACATATACGTTTCAACAACTCAAACATATATGAATAGTTAGCTAGGTTTGCTAAGTTAGGTCGCGTTTTTTGCATGCAACGGGCAACAGCCAAGCCGAGGTGTGCCGTGCACCCTTGAGCTGGTTGCTAATATAAAATCGGCAGAGTGCCTTAAGCGCTCGCCTTAGTAGTCCGGTGAAGCTGTTAAGACCTTGCTAGGTCAATAGCGTAGTCAGTTCGAGAAAAAAAAAAACACTAACGCCATTTTATTAAAGATACATAAATGAGAATTATTATAATTATATAATGAGTCATTTTAATAGGAATTGATATTGATATTGAACAATGATATAACAATGATTTTATATATAATTGATGTACGTAAATAATATTAATTTGTTCATTAATTATTATCTTTGTGTCACTTAAAACATATAGCAGAATTATAAGAAAATGGTAATTGCTTTGAGTTATATAGTTCGTCTTATAAATTATATAGTTCGGCCTATAAAAGGCAAGATGTCAGTGTTATCTATGCATTCTTTTGTAAAAAGTACTGTAAGCCGTCACTCTGGGCAAATAAAGAGTGGAAGTAATTACTTAGTATTTATTGGCATCCTGACTGCATCGACTATGTCGTATACATTCTGATAACACATTACATGTACCTGGACATAATGTAGGTTGGTCCATCATGCTGTAAATATATAAGAAAATAACATATGAATTATGGTATGACTCTTACTTAGCGCGTCTGGCTAGGTATCACTCTCAAGTTAAAAATCTGTCTCCATGTATTAGTGAATTTTTATCGTAGATATTATAATTTAACATCACGTGAGATTGTGATCACAGGTCAGAACGTATAAAGAACAAAAATGAATAAATAAAACAAAGTGCATCGTAAGATAATAAAAGAAACTGGATATTTGACAAATAAATAAATAGTCTCTTTATTCTAATGAATAATGTTTAGTGGATAAATATTAAACTTAATTTCATTACAATTATTCAATGATTTAAGTAATAGAAGATTTAAGTAAAATTAATACAAAAAAAAATCAAAGTATATGGTAACATTTGACGTACTTTATTATACAGCAGTAGTGATAACCCTAGACAACAATAAACCGTGGACAGTTATCGACGTGTAAAGATCTGAAATATAATGGATCTATTTTTAAGCTTTAATTTTGTTGAAATTAAATATTTTTTTCTAATTTTACGTATAATATTGAAATTTATTAGTCCCCTTGTAGGCAGAATAATGAGAGTTTGTAAATAAATAATCCAAATTAATTATTATTTTTCCTTTGTAATCTTAGAAATACCTTTCCAATAAAGCACTTTGTCGTCGCGTTTAGGGATCAGCCTATGCATATCCAGCTTTTTACAGGCCGGCATGATAGTGGCGATCGGCGAGGGATAGTGTGTCACTCGGTGCTCGCCATTGTTTTTGGATTGTACTGTGCTTACCATCATGCATAGCGCAATCATTTTGCCGTGCTACAATAAAAAAATAAATACAAGATGTAGTCCGGTGAAGCTGTAAAGACCTAGTAAGGCCAATAGCGTAGTCAGTTCGAACAAAAAAAAACATATACAAGATATTTTAATAAACAATTTTAATAACACCTTGTTTACTATCACGTTTTATAAACGATTTTATATTTATTGGACACGGGTCTAGAACGCCTTTTATGAAAAAATATATTTCGACGAGATGTTACTTACTATTTTTGTACCTAACCGTGACCTTTTCAATATTCAGAACAGTGAAAAAGAAAAAACATAACCCAGACAAGAATATGCTGTCATAACGATGCAGGTAAATTTTAGGTCAGTCTTCACAAGGTCAGGAAAGGGCGTCAGGGCAATCTGTCAAGTTTACGTCATTCCCGTAATATTGCTCGGCTATAAAAATGGAACGGTCTAATATCCGCAGTCTAAAATTACCTCGACATAAAATTGTTTCGTTTTTTATTTCCATAGCAGTAAATTAGCCAATAGAACTAGGTAAAAAAATACCGAAATAAATTACAAGGCTTTTGGTCGGCGAATTTTTAATTTACAGACTAAAGTAAACCAGGTCTTGAAAATGTTAGCGACAGATAGTAAATCGGAACTAGAAAGTACAACTAACAAACTACATTATAGTACAGAGCAATGAAAATTTATATTAACAATGAATAAACATATTTTTTTTATTTTCTTAAAGTACCTGAGCGACCGACCCTAGTTCGGTTCTTTAAAAAACATTTATAATTAAAATAAACTGTTAGGTTTGCCTCACAAAATTAGCTATATTTTTTCATTGCCTGAAATCTCAATTAAAAAGTTTTCTATGCATAAAATCTAGCTAGATCGATTTATCGTCCCCAAAACTACTTACTAAGTTTCACGGAAATAGATGACGCCGTTTCCGAGATCCTGAATATATACAAATATAAAAATATACAAGAATTTCTCGTTTCAATGTATTATTATAGATAGACAGATTAAAAAATGATGCTTCATAGTAGTATAAGTTTTACATTTGCCCTAATGTACAAGTGCATTAAGTATATTAAGTAATGGTCTAATTTTACTCATCTTGAGCCAAGCAGAGGGCCGGATCTCAAGTGTAGAACTTGGAATTCTAAGTAATATTATAAATAGGTACCTAAAGTGAATTGATTTTGTACACTTTCGCGTTTTAAATACTTATTTGATCATCATCGTGTACGTCTCATTAAGAACAAAATATGCGTAACCTAATCTAACATATAGACAAAATCTAAATTAACACGAGTGAACTCGTGTCCAAACCCCCTTTTAATAGAAAATATTAATAGATGACTTATAGACTTTTGTATCCATATAACAATTTGCAAAACTTTCCACAGTACAATAATCTAATAACGGTACAGAAATTACAATTCTAAGAATCTTACAATCCAATTATGATGACAATTAAGTTTTACTATTTTTACATTTAAGCTTGTAAAGTACGTACTACTTAGATCTCTTTCAAGGCTAAATCATGCCAGCTAATATTGTAAATGTGATCGTGTATTTGTTTGTTTATTACTCTTTGACGTCATACTTACTGAAGCTATCGTCATAAAACTGTGAACTTGTACGCGTATACACGGATCAGAGGATCAGAAAATGAGTACGTGTAACCATCACACGCGATTGAAGAAAAACTTTTTTAATAGTTTTCATTTTGTCAACAAATAGTTTATAAACAAATTAATTAAAATTTTTTGAAAAAAACATTATTCTATTTTAATTGAATTATAATAAAAATCATACAATAAAATTAATTATGTATAGACAAGTACGCGACCGTACTGCCGTCTGGTTTGAATGTAAGTAACAAATTAAATCAAAGCTTTATTATCTGTAGTGACATTTATCAGCTTATACGGAACTTAAATAACACAGAAAATATTATTAGCGACTCTTTATTATAAAGTAAATGAAACATAGAAAATTACGAACAGATTATCATTATAAGTAAGGAAGTAAATTAATTTTAATTTAATAGACATTTTGGTTATGTTTAATTATTATCTAACCGGATGGTGCGAAAACGTGACGCCATATTGCCGTAACGGACTTCCGTTGCATTGTCGTCGAGTTACCCACTAGTAGCGCCTAAATAAGTTTTACTTCAAAAAACCACACAGGTTTTATTTATCCAGAAATTTGTACTAACCAGGTATATCACAAACCTATATTAACAAGAGAGAAGCCTCGAGCAAAAGCTATTTAAATATATAGAAGCAACAATTCCGAAGGTTCGACTTTGTGATTTATTTTATTTACAAAAAAAAAACAGTATTTCACGACTGTTACATTTTAATGGAATACAAATTAAATCCATCACTCACTGTTTCCCTGTAGACGTGCGGAATAATTAACTACTAGATTATTCGATACTGTTTCTTTTTAACACGGTTGTTAGGAAACAAACAGATCATTTCCAACTGAAAAACAACAACCTGTTCTTGGTAAAACACTATTGTGTAATGAAGATTACCATAGTGCGGTTGCATAATAGTAAGCGAGATTTCTTTTATTGTGGTGTAGAAATTTCTTAAATTATCGAGTAATATCAACTTTAGTTCATTTACTTCAGTAAATATAAGCTATTATTGTTGGAGTGAGGAGCATGTCTTTTACAAATAGATGTTTCGGTAGCTTGTTTGTGGGAATAAAATTTGTTCGTTAATTAACAAATATATTATTGATATGTTACAATAATGTTGTGCTACCTGAGTGCGTGAACGCGACTGGTATTATTGGTGACCGAGTCTAGCTCGGCTCTTTAAAAAACAGTTTTAAAATAAAAAAAAACTGTTAGATTTGCCTCACAAAATTAGCATTTTTTCACATAAAAATATATTAAAAGAAGATCTCTCTTATAATTATGATAATAAAATTATTCATTTAATTAATATAAATTGTTAGGTTTGCCTCACAAAACTACCATTATTTACAAAAAAAAAAATTGTATACACTCGAATTCGACCTGGGGTTACATGGATTTTCGAAGCGACCGAATTCCATCTGAGCTATTTTTGTTTTCACAGCGCCGGCAAAATCTACCTTTATATACTAGCTACATTTTTTCATTGCATGAAAACCGGTGTAAAAAAGTTTTTTATAAATAAAATCTAGCTAGATCGATTTATCGTCCCCGAAACTACCTAAATACTAAGTTTCACGGAAGTTGATAACGCCGTTTCCGAGATCCTGAATATATACAAATATAAAAATATACAAGAATTGCTCGTTTAAAGGTATTAGATAGATAGATAGATTATGTGTAAAAAAAACTAGTAAAATACAATATGATACAAACTTACCTTCGCATTTAGAATATTAATTAATATATGAATTACTCATAATTCTAATTATTTAAGTATCAAGACCCTAAAATACAAAAGAAAATAATAAGTCGTACAAATAATATATCATATCAAATTTCCCAAAGGTCGTGTGTAACCTAGACCGCACAGTGTCCGTTATACTTCACCCGAAAATAACCGTTATGGCGCTTCTCTGGCTATTTCAATCATTATTGACAGGAAAATTATTTAATCCGACACACTGAAGCGTACCGGGCTTCATCACGACGAACACGCTATGCGATAGATTGGCCTATGTTCGGATGGTACGACGGCCGCGTCTGGCCTCACCATTATTTTCCACTCAAAGTGATTAAATAAATAATACTTGTACATAGTATGAAGTTATTCCGTAATTACGTGCCTTTATTACCTATACGGGGCGGCGGAATGCTGCGGAGAGTGAACCGGGGTTGTACATCGTGTAATATAGTGAACAACCGTACTTCGATATAAATTTTAATCAATCAGGAATATTAATCTGAGATTTTATGATTTGATTCATTTAATTCAACAGTACGAGTAAACATTTAATGACGTTATCTATTATGTTTATCGTAGTAGTTGTACTATTGCTGAAGGCGACTTCATTATATATTTTTTCATTGGAGGCAAACGAACAGTCGGGTCATCTAATTTTAAGTGAACCCTGCCGTCCATAGACACTTGCAACCCAGGGGAGTCGCAAGTGCGTTGCCAGTCTGTTTGGGGGAAGGAGAGGGGGAGGTGGGCCTCCGGTACACTCACTGACCGAACGAAACGCAACAATGAAGCACTATTACTTCACGTCGATTTTCTGTGAGAGGGTGGTACAACCCCGAGCGAGCCGACCCATTTATGCTGAAACCAGTAATAGTTTCAGCATGGCTCTACCACCTACAAAAGCATAACAATGGAATGTTATAGAAAGGAAAACCAATGGATTAGTATTCGCTTCCAAATCACAAGCCATAAGTAAGCTTTAGTAAAGTCGGCATTCTTTTTCCTTATAGTGTGTACTCTAAAATATTTATTTGTATTCTTGATAAATAAACAAGGTATGTCCTGTCTTTGGTTTGAGCTCAGACTATATATGTAACATGATTAGGAACTTTGATATGACGGGGTCCATTTGCATACGGCTTCAAAGAATTCAACAACTCATATATATGTGAATAGTTAGCCTAGGTTAGCTAAGATAATAGCAGGCCCACGTGGTGGGGGGGGCATTGTGCCGTGCGACTCCCACAGTTCGTCGGGGGGGTTCAACACCCGCCCCTCCCTGAGGGTTCTTCCACCTTGATCCCTCAGGCCGCAGAAGGGGCCCCTTATGAGGGGCCGACACCTGCCGGGTGAGTAGAAGTAGTGCTGTAGGCAGTTCCTGCTCCCCGGCCAACAGGTGTAAGGAGGCACCATGGGGTTTGGATTTCCCCATGTAATAAAAAAAAAAAGGTTAGCTAAGGTAGCTCGCGGTTTTGCATGTAACAGGCAACAGCCAAGCCGAGGTGTGCCGTGCACCCTTGAGTTAGTTGCCCAAATAAAATCGGATGAGTGCCTTAAGCGCTCGCCTTAGTAGTCCGGTGAAGCTGTAAAGGCCTTTCAAGGCCAATAGCGTAGTCAGTTCACGAAAAAAAAACTTCTTTACTGTTAATATATAAACAACCTCATACTGCACAGCAGACGGTCTCCAAGTTGCAAGAACTGGGGTTGGAAGTTCTCCGTCATCCGCCCTACTCACCAGACCTTGCGCCTACAGACTACTACTTTTTCCACAATTTGGATAACTCCTTGACGGGAAAAAAGGCAACAAAGGCAGTACAAAATGCCTTTAAAGAGTTTGTTGCCTCCCGTCCAGCTAATTTCTTTAAGAAGGATATCAATAAACTGCCACTGCGTTGGCAAAGATGCATTGATTACATGGATGATTACTTCGATTAATACAAATAAAAAATACATGAAAAAAATTCTTTAAATTTTTTCAGGTTAAAGATTCACCATAATTACACATATGTATTAAATAGTATGCATTCGGTATTGTGAATATACAAGGTTAGAGAAGGGAACTTAGCTATCAACTGTAATTACCGGAACACATTGACAAGTGCTCAGTAGAAAATTTTAATATTCAAAGTACTAGTTTATGTTAACTACGTGAGCACAAGAAAATGTCCCACCATCAAGCTATAATTATTTCGCGACTCACCAGAGAAAGTATAGTATTTTATCGTTTTAGTATAGATATTTAAATAAATACTTTTACATACATTTTTAACTACCTTTTGAGTTTTTGGCGGCATTTTAGTCTGTCATGTAGTGGATTTTATATTTTATTCATAATCTTGTGTTATTTGACTATATATTTTGTAAATTTGATGGTATTTACGTAATAGAGTTAGTTTATTGTGCATAATGAAGTGAATGGAAAATAATATCACGGAGCATGAATTTTTGAGATGCCACAAAAACTCCCTGGAAGGGATGGATCCATCATCTTGTTAGAATATTGATTTTTTTTTTTTCAGACTACCTATGCTATTGGCCCTGTAAGGCCTTTACAGCTTCACCGGACTACAAATATTGACTCACATGATGCAATATTGAAATGATCGCACGACGCTTGAAATATTATTTACTACGCGAAAATGGCAGTAATAATCAGACAGATTGATTGCCAAAGATTAAGTTAAAATAACTACCCATTGCCCGCTGCTTTGCTCGTAGTAATGTAGATTTGATGAATCCATCGGGAACACTAGTTTCTTCTACATGAAAGATATCTTATATTTTTCTGTACCTTGTATATGTAAAACTTCAAGAAAATCGGTTGAATAGATAAGCAAGAAAACACAACAAAGAAATTCAAATTAGAATTTATAATATTACTAGGGATAAGACTAAAAAATTATCATTACAATAAAGTATGCCTATAAATAACATTAAACCGATTGTTATTTTCCCTAGATAATCTTCTAAGGAGCTCAACCGATAAGAACACGAAATACATATACGACCTGATGAGATATGTATGCTTGGTACACATATATATTTCAATAACTCACATACTCGTAAGTATGAACAGATATATATTCTATAGCTAGCTTAGATTAGCTCAGTTCGGTCGCGGATTGCATGAACTAGGCGACAGTCCAAACTGTGTGACGTGCGCCTTTGAGCTAGTTGTCAAAATAAAATCGTCAGAGTACCTAAAGCGCTCGCCTTATTAGTCCGGTTAAGCTGTGAAGGCCTTGTTAGTTCAATAACGTATTCAATTTGAGAAAAAAGTTGTAGTCGAAACGTAATTTTCCTAAGCTTCATGCACTAATCAGTATAGGGGTATAATAACCTAAAAGTAACCATATACAGCATTATATAATATTCATATATGTATTATTTATCTGTAACCACTATGAGATTCATCCTCTCTTAAATAATGTAATGGTGGCTATAAAACTGATAATTGCTAATTTTATATCGAGTGTAGGTAATAATATCCACTATTACGTTACCTGCCCAACTCGATACATTGATTCAGTTGTTGGTATTGAATAATTAGTTCCCGTTACAATTTGCAATCGCGTTCATCGTTACTCTTGTAAGTCACAATACCAACTAGTAATGAGAAATTATCGATGAGCTGAGTTATCAATAATAACAAAAAATTACTAAAATCCCAATTCTAATTAATATTGTAAATCTGAAAGCCAGTATTTTCATTATAGCTTGTTTGTTACACTTTCTGAAAATTATAAAAAAATAAACTATCCCGAGGTATAGCTTAACTCTCCATTGACGGGAGCCAAGTCTCAAAAAACTAGTAAGTTCTGTTTTCCTGACGATTATAATACATGGTAGTTACAGTTATAACAATAAAGTGATTACAATTATATTTAGCTAGGTTTGTCACGCAGATCAACTTCTTAATTATTTTAAAATTTCGTTCTTGCTTAGTGTATACTTTAACTTACACTTTGTATGGTAATAGTCTCGATCCTAAGGGCCATATGACGTTACATAGCATATGACCTCTTCTTATAAAAAAATCATAAAACACAATAATAATTTTAAGAATCTGAACAGTGGACCCAGAGAAGAACGTGATGAAAGAAACAAAAAAGTAAATAATGTTTTGAGCTTTACATGTTTGTAAACCTATAAAACTATAAAAATGTAATATTTATATACACTTATCAAGGCACAGTACGTAGAACACGATAACTAGTAACATAAGAATAATATACTTTAATAGAATTATATGACATGATGTTATTTCTAAAATATTAAAAAAAATGTCTACTAGATATTTTCAATAATTAGTTTCGTTAATTTTGAGTATTCGTGAGCATAAATGTACGTTGACGCAATATAGCTCAAAGGGTGCCTTCCAGACATACGCTTGATATTATTATTTTAGCAAAAGGTAGGAATTTCAGTCATAAAATCTCTGTCTCTTGATGCTGTTTACAGCATACAGATACTATGTGCTGAATTTTTTAATAAATATTACGGTTTTATATATTACTATGTTGTTTTAATATTTAGGGTCTGATACCAAGTAACGAGGTGATCGAAGATGGTAACGCCCTAAATTTGGGGGAAGACTGACTTTCAATTACGTCGTTTCTGTACCATACGAATATATATATTAAAGTTTTGTTTATTTATTTATAAGTAGAATGTATCGATATCGATAGAATATGATATTAAAATAGTTCACAACATATCATGGTATAAACGAGCAGGGGTCGGCAATGGTCGACGGTCACTCGACCCGCCGCACCGCCCTATTAGATCACTATCTTTGGCGCCATAATACCCGGCTCGCCGATTTGCACAGATTGCATTTGAATTGCTGCCGCTCGTTATTTAGTTAATTAATACCGATACCTACGCTCAATTAAAGATTCTAACCCTGTTTTATTATCTACGCGTCGGAATTTACTTCACTTAACAGCATCGTAGATAGAGTTACTCTAATCTAGGATCTTAAATATGTTGATGAACAGTAGTACGTCACAGAAATGGTGTTTTGTAAAAAAATAAACCTAAGAAATAGATTAATATTTTTTTTTTTTATTCTTTCTATGGCTTTTTATGTAAGATAATTAATAAATTTTATATCATATTGGTGCATTCACTTTAATCGGATGAAATTACTTCTGTAGTACCTAGTTGTTTCCGAACTCTTATGAAACATGCAACCATCATATAATCATTCGGTCATATAATGTAATTTATCATAATATCAATTATTATATTAATAGACATTTGTATCCTTTCAGTTATTTAAGCGTGATTAGACAAACATCCAAACTAACGATCTTTTACATACATATAATCCATACTATTACTATAACGAGGTAAAGTCTCTTTATCTGTAGAAAGTTATCTCCAGAAATAATCATAATAAGTGCGCCCAAACATTGAAAAATATGTTAAATTTATCTATACTAATATTATAAAGAGGTAAAGTTTGTGAGTTTGTGATGTTGTGACGTTGTAGGGGGTAATCTCAGGAACTACTGGTCCGATTTGAATAATTCTTTCAGTGTTATATAGCTCATTCATCGAGAATGGTTATAGGCCATATATCATCACGCTAAGGCTAATAGGAGCGGAGCGCAGATGAAAAATGTTTCAAAATCGGGATGGTTTTTCCTTTTGAGAACTGCTGCGTGTTGGTGTTAGTGTATCTACTGCACGTGAACGAAGCCGCGGGCAGAGGCAAGTTGTACATAAAATAAAAAGGAATGCAATAGATTTTCGCATTTTATTTTTAAAAGTATCTTTATGAACATAAAATGCGTTACATAAGCCTAAAAACTACAAACTAAGGGGAGGTATATTAGGAGAAAGGTGTAAAAGATGAATATCATAAGTCAGAATCGAAATAAAGTATGCATTTTTACATCTGAAACAAACAGGATCGCATTTACTGCTGCCATATGTATTTATCTTACGTTTGTCATACTTAAAATATATAAACTAATAGGTTTTCATATTAAAAATATGCCTTATAAAGTAATTATCTTGAACACCTCGGTCGTAAAGATGATCCCTATGGGTAGGATAAGATGGTTCCAATGAACACCTTACCCCTATCTTTATTCCTTTTTTTTAAAGAGAAATGAAATAAGAAATAAAAACTTATAACATTATATTACGTCTTTATTTAGAACTAGCCTCGCCCGCGACTCCGTCCGCGTAGTAATAGTTCCTTTGGGCTAACGCTAACATGCAGCGGAAGCTTTGAAAAGAAAAAAAATCCCAATCTTGAAACATTTCGCATTGGTGCTCCGCTCCTATCGGTCTTAGCGTAATGATATACCTTTCTCGATAAATGAGCTATATAATACTGAAAGATTTCTTCAAATCGGACCAGTAGTTCCTAAGATTACCCCCTACAACGTCACAAACTTTACCCCTTCATAATATTAGTATAGATATTTTCAAGAATACAATGCATTGTGTGCTCTGGTCTATAAAATCAACAAAATCATCAGTCACATAATTTTTAACTCGGTAAAAAAAATGAAAGCGGTCTCTAATTAGTGTCTTTATTGGGCCACTTACGTATATTAATTATAATTCGAGATCAATACTTGTACTCTTTCCTGGATATTTACGAGAATAAACTAATCAGCACCGACAAAAAAGTTTCTTTACCGTATTCAAGAATTACCAAATTTCTTCGTGTCTCTTCTTACAAGTTTAAATACTTTTTATAGACAATGAGATCTTAGGTTTACCAGTCGAATTATCTAATTATGAATAAACCAACTAATACAAAACATAAAGTACAAAAACGCTATGTTAGATTTTTTCTTAGTAATTATGTAAAATAGCTGAAATCCGGTCGAGCCTGGAAGCCTTAATATTTTTAAAAGCTCCCTTTTAAACAGAGTGTATTATTAAATCATTTATGTTTATATAAATATTGTTTGATCGTTAAGTGAAGCAGTAAAATGTAAATTTGTTACCATCTGTTGCTACATTTTAATGTAAGCCACCTTTATTGTAATACCACTAAAACGCGCGCCTACGTAAGTATTAAAGCAAACTCACTCCGCTACGTCTGTGCTCATATTTATTAAAAGGCATTTCAAGATTTAAAGGGTAAAGGAATTCTGAATTTGTTTGTTATTTTGTATATTTTAATCTCTTTAATGTATAGATTCTAAGCCGACTTTAAAAGAATGTTCTTTTGTTAACTATGTCCGTATACTTTCTATTTTCTTTGTAGGAGATTAGTGTTTACCGTCCAATTTAGTGTACCTTAAAATATTTATATGAGAATTGAATACAAATCTATAATGTACCACTCAGGCAGTATAATCAAATATATATTTTTACTGTTACCTATAACGCAAATAAATGACTAGATTTTAGTTACAGTTACAGTAAACAGGATTATGTTAAATACATTTTACATAAATTTAACCAAATAAATTAAATGACGATTGGCTAACTAAATTGTTAACTTGTCACATAATGAAACAATAGGTTTTATCTATTTAAACTAAGTGTGTTACACTTAGTATAACTTAGAATGCCTTTCTAAATCGTCAAATAAACAAACATGTACCGTAATAATTGCTAAGAAAGTCACGATAACGCAGCTTAGTAGATAAAATAACTGTAGTTAAAAGTACTTATCTCCTTGTAATAATACTGTGGTCTCGTACGAATAGATGCAGCCTACACATCCCGTGACATTACGCTGTCTGTACTGTGCAATTTCTGTTGCATCCCAACTAGGTAGGTGACATTAGTGTTCCTAGCTTAAGGTTTGGAAAGTCCTCGACAAAAATACATGGAGATTTCAACGAAAACCAGGATTAAAATGCACAAATGAAATAGATAGTATATTAATAGTAAGTTAATCACACTTTTATCTTACAAACAGCAAAATCGAATTTTGAAATTTATTCTTGCGTTAGATAGCCCATTTATTACGAAAGGTGTCAGGTTACAGAACGAAAACCAGGATTAAAATGCACAAATGAAATAGATAGACATTAATAGTAAGTTAATCACACTTTTATCTTACAAACAGCAAAATCGAATTTTGAAATTTATTCTTGCGTTAGATAAGATAGCCCATTTATAACGAAAGGTGCCAGGTTACACAATTTCACGGTACAGCTCTTGCGAGCAAAGCAAGAACACAAAACGTCAACCTAGCTAGCAAACTGTAGGTAACTTACGCTTCACGTGTTTCCTACATATTGCTATACTCATGTGTATTTCAAATTGATCACAGTCAAAATCGGAGGATATTGCTAGTGTTTGCATATATTGGAATAACATAATACATACAAGTAATTCAAATAAATTAAGTTAATTACTTTAAAACTTTTACATATTAGTGATAAGTAAAACATTAATTTGTTTTCTATTATTATATTATATCACAACAAATGACGCTATAATAAATATTAATAAAGAAAGTTTTGACTAAGTAACAAAAACAACAGTGTGTCGTAAAGCCAAACGATAGAAGTGAAACTTTTATAGGGAAACATTTTAATTATTCATCAATCATGGTCCACGAGAAAGAAAGGTAGAACCATGTTGTAGGTGGTAAAGCCACGCTGAAGCTATTATTGGTTTCAGCATGGTTCCAAATCGGCTGAGTGACTTCAGCGCTCGCCTCAGTAATTCGGTGAAGCTGTAAAGACCTTTCCAGGTCAACAGCGTTTTCATTTAAAAAAAAAAGTTTCAGCATGAATGGATTGGCTTGTCCGGGGTAATACCACACTCTCACAGAAAACCGACTTGAAGTCACAGAGCTTGCGTTGTTGCGTTTCATTCGGTCAGTGAGAGCTCCAAAGGCCCACATCCTCTGCCCCCTTTCTACCCATCCCTCCCCCTCTCCCCTAACACAGGCTGGCAACGCACTTACAACTCTTCCGGTGTTATTAGTTAGTGTCTATAGATGGTGATGATCACTTACCCAGCCACCTGACCCACCTATTCGTTTACCTACTATGAGGTTAAAAAAAAAGAAAGCAAGAAGAGTATGTCTCACTGTCTTCCCATACTCAAAAGCAAAGGAGACACTGCTCCTGCTCCATCCCTTATTTATTCCATCACATACTAAGGTTGATCAGAATTTCAAAGTGTACTTTCTTTTATCAAAATAATTAATACAAAAATGCGGAAAACATTATTTTCAGAAAGCTATGGCAACCCTGCAGGCCTCACCCTGGTATGACTTCTAATAATGCTCTCGCTGTGTGAAAAGCAAAAGATTCAGCGACATAATCAGACTAAAAGCATTCCTTGTTATTCCTTAAAAAGTCGTAAGATTTTTTATTTTACCCGATAACAATATAACATCTTCGAAGATATATAAAGGCATGCCAGTTAAATTAACAGATTGCGAATGAAACATCTTGCACATATTGACCACTTATTTTAGTTAAAAAAAATTGAGCCGTCACAGGACGCGCCTGGCATATGTGAAGTATCGCAATTATTTTATACAAGTTATATGCATAAAAGAATAGATTACGACAGGAATCAGCTATGCCATAATGAAAAGAAAAAGCATTACACATTGGTTTAATACAATAATGACTGTTTATTTATTTTATTTCATACATATACATTTTTATTAAATACAAAAACTCAAGTAGCTCAGGCGGGGTGTGTTTGGCGATATTTATCAAAGAACATTAGGTCGTCGGCGTGTCCCCGACAAAACAATTTGAATGTAATGTTTATACAGATAGGGTTGCAAATGTTATTGAGTATTTTGTTAATAGTGCAAAGTTCGTGTTTGCATCGCTACGTCTCGCCAAGCCAACAATCAGGTTTCCCCCCGTCTATAGATGTTTCACATTTAAAAAAAACCCTTTTATGTATTTTAATTTTTGCTAACATACAGTTTTAGCTCACAATGAACTACTCCACAAGAAAACACATCGCTGAACGTGTTGTATATTATAACATTAATCTTTATCTTAAATGAAGCTCTTGTGGTTTTTTTTATAAGAATTAAGTGTTTAAGAAGTAAGCCTAAATAAATAATCAAATTCTATCCAGTACTTTTTGAGTGATGCGCTCAATACAGCAGATTACACACTTTTTATTATAATTAAAGTGGATATAATACATTTCTATTCCCCGTAATAGTTAAAATATAGCCTAATTAATTTAAAGATCCCTTTTAAAGAATCTGATGGAAACTTCAACACAAAAACAATGTCAGTTATAAGCATCATAAAGAAATCTCAAATGTGAGATAGTAGGGTGAATTCGGTTACAAGTTCGTTCAGTTTGTAGGGTCACGTCTCGTCTACACCTACAGTTGAGGAATGCTTTTCATTAAACTCACATACTCTCACAACCTACCTGGCGATAAAGGCTGACAAAATTTCAATTAAAATATTTGTTGAGATTTATTACTACACGCATGGAGACAATCACGTTCAAACAAAACATTAATCTCGATCTTACCGAATAAGCGACAGATGAGACAACATCTATTGTAATGGTAATTGTTATATCTAATACTTACTAAATTTACTTTGATTAAAAACTGTGAAGTTTGAGGTGTAGTTACTTGGTTTAGATGCCTAACCGCTAGTGTACCACTTCTCTTTTAAAATATTATTATACGATAAGTTTAAAAATGTTTGCAGATTTTATTCAATTAATTTATTTATTACGAACCGGATGAAATAGTTACTTTGGGCTAACGCTAACACGCAGCAGAAGCTTCAGAAGAAAAAATAACCCCGATATTTAAATATTCTTCATTGGTGCTTCTCTTGTTGGTTCTAGCGTGATGATATATAGCCTATAACTTTCTTCGATAAATGAGCTATATAACACTGAATGATTTTTTTTAAATCGGACCAGTAATTCCTGAATTTTCCCCCCTACAGCGTCACAAACTCACAAACTTTACCTCTTTCTAATATTATCAACTATTAAGTATAGATTATCCTTTTTAATTTTACCCGAACTTGGTGGTAATGTATTACGATTATTGATTTTATAATAATGAAGAATTAATTAGTAAGGAATATTTATTCATTAATTTGAACTAAACCTTTGTATTTTTCAAACTAAATAAATGTATACCTTTTTTGTAATATTTTGTTCCTAAATTAACATACCTTTTAGTACTGTGTCGGGAACCGTCTACTTAATAAAATCTATGTAAAAGTGAAAAACAAGAAGTTGGAGCAATCCACCTGAGGTCTCTTAAGTAAGCACGCTTTGTTTTATAAAAAATGTAAGTGCTTTCAAGAAAATATTTTAGTAGAGTGTGATAACAATAAATAGGCTTTAGGCTTACTTACGCTATCACTTTAGAGAAGTATGCAATAATTTTATGTTATTTGAACACATTTCAAAGCAATAATGGCTCAATAGAGTGTTATGACACGCCGTTGATCGACATAGGTTAATCCTTGAGATAAAGCAGGAACTTTTGGTGAATGTTATCTACATCATAATGACTAGTAGTCCGGTGAAGCTGTTATGACTTTGCTGGGTCAATAGCGTATAAATAGGAATCGATAGCCAAATGCATCACTTCAAAATGACCCGCATTCATTTGCCTAATTATTTCTTTGTCATGTTGGTCATTATAAGCAAAATGTTTATATAACAAAAAAAAGTTTGAAAAATTTAAAAAGTTTTTATAAAAATATATCCAAATAAAAAGACGGGTAAGCGAATTAGACAGAAAATATTAGAGAGATATTCAAAAATATTTACAGAATTGACAAAGAGTCGTTCAGTATCCGTATTATTTCTAAGAAAATACATTTATTTTAATAATATATACACATATAAATAGTACTGTAAAGGGATAAATGATCAAATTTTTTTCATTCGAACACCCCATTGCATGTGGTACCATGTAGCTACTATATTATGAAAATTAGCATTCATTCAATTTTATACATGATTAAAGGTTAGACACTCGCAGTACTCTAGGATATGACACTCTATTGTCACATTTAACATATAAAATAATATTATTAAAACAAATACTAATAAACAACCAAGAAAACCTAAGTTAAAGTTTGTTCTAAAACTTTCTAAAGTATAATTACAAACGTGTAAATAAAATAATAAACCTAAGTGCAGTCACCGGTGCCAAAAGCTACAATAGGGCGATCCAGAGTTAAAAACTTTCGATAGGAAAGCGAGCAATAAAATCTTTTGTTATATTTCTATGGTTCTGACGTTCCCTTTCAAATAAAAGTGGAATCACCCGACGATTATTGACACTGTGCTTTAACATAGACGCATAGAGGATTGTGTATATTTTTTCTATTTTTCTAGATACTTAGGTCAAATATTAAGCACCTATTTTTTTTTCATTTAGAACGAGAATCGAGTGCAGAATGTCCTCTAGAAATATAGCTATTCTCTAAACAGTCACCTTTTATATAACCAGTGCAGCAACGGTTACTCGCAGATAATAAATAAATTTTATAATATATTTTGAAAATAAAATACAATCTATGTTACTCTATAATAATGTAACTTTGTATAGATAAAGGAATTCTTAAAATCGGTAAGGTATTTTTTGATTTTATTCGTTACAAACAATTTTTCTTTCTCTTTTACAATCATTCGTGTATAGATGATTCAACTTCTAAACGCCTGGACAGCTTTTAATGAATTTTTTGGTAGGGTAGGTATCCACCTACTTTACCTTCATTAATGGTTTAGATTTACATTTGGACTCGGTAGGTGTGCTGCGGTTGGATTTAAAGTTTTTTTTTTATTAGCAAAGCAGGAAAACGTCCGCCGAGCTCGTTAATACCAGTAGAAGTTATTACTCTTAATAAGTCACACAAATGAAATTAGAACACATAATTTAAACACTGTGTAAAGAAACAAAACGGCGCGGATGAAGCAAACATATAGAGCGAAATGATGAGATTCTGAGAAAGCCGAAACTGGGATACGACGAATTATTTTTTCTTGTTGCCTACGCAGAATTTCATATATATAGCAATTTTGATGCCGGATATTTTTGTAATATGATCTAATCATTACACGCTACCGAAGCTAGCGTTTATTAATGTAATATTATTTTACGTGATTTCAAGTGATTTTGCAGGTGGTAGAGCCAAGGTGAAGCTATAACTGGCTTCAGCATGAGTGGGTTGGCTTGTCCGGGGTAGTACCACCTTGTCATAGAAAACCGACGTGAAGTAACAGTGCTTGCGTTGTTGCGTTTCGTCCGGTCAGTGAGAGCGCCGGACGCTCACTTCTCCTCTTCTTCTCCCTCTCCTCTTCCCTTCCTCCCCTCTCCCGCTCCCAAACACAGGCTGGCAACGCACTTGCGACTCCCCTGATGTTGCAAGTGTCTATGGACGGTGGTAATCACTCAACATCAGGTGACCCACCTGTTCGTTTGCCTCCTATGATATATAAAAAAAGCCGGAAAATACTTATGTGTGTTTGTTTTTTTTTTCGTATAAAGTGGGCGGTTTAAAAATGCAATAAGAGCAGAGTCACTCCTTTTTAATATAACATTTGATTGTATACTAGCTAATATCTGCAACTAACATATGTTATTCTTATTTTCAATACATCTTATCTATCTATATATATATATAATATATATATATATAAATCTATTGCTGTTCGTTAGTCTCGCTAAAACTCGAGAACGGCTGGGCCGATTTAGCTGATTTTAGTGTTGAAATATTCGTCGCAGTTCAGGGAAGGAAAAACTGCGAGGAAGATATTAAAAACAACAATTTCGTTTTCCCATATAAAATGTACTACTCACATTCCTGTCAAACTTTTGACATTTGTCCCTTCCGTACGGTAGATCGGGTCCAATAAAATTGAAGAACTTATTACATTAAGTGTTTTAAATAGACAACATAAGTCCAATATACTCGTATCTTGAATTATCGCGTATTTAAATTTTAATATTTTTCTGGTTGTCATTGTTGATTCGTTCAGAAATTTTTTCCAGAGCAGGTTTAAAATGTGAGAAAACATGGAAAAACTGCGAGGAAGATAGTAAAAACAACAATTTCATTTTCGCATATAAACTGTTCTGCACACTATCCTGTCAAACTTTTGACGTTCGTTCGTTGCGTATGGTAGACTCGGGTCCAATCTTTTTTTTTTATACTACGTCAGTAGCAAACAAGCATGCGGGCCGCCTGGTGTAAAGCGGTCACCGCAGCCTATGGACGCTTGTAACATCAGAAGTGTCACATGCGCGTTGCTGACCCCTAAATAACCTATTAATTTTCCCCTTGAAGTACTCCATACTGTAGTCCCCAGGAAACACTTCAGCAGGAAGCTCATTCCACAGTCGAGTCGTTCGTGGAATGAAACCTCTCTGGAACCGGACTGTCCGAAACCATTTCAGTTCCAATGTGTGAGGATGAATTCCCTGCCGATTACGAGCGGTGCGATGGTAGAAAGTAGCTACAGGCATGATGTTAAACAATTCCTCGGAACGCAACCCATTATACAAGCGGTAGAACACACATAAAGAGGCGACGTCTCTCCTGTGACTTAGTGGTTCGATACCATTTGTAAGCTTGGGATCGCCAACAATTCTCACAGCTTGTTTTTGCGCTGAGTCAAATGGTCCAAGCTGGTATCCAGGTGTTCCCGCCCAGAGATGGCAACAGTGCTCCATATGGGGTCGAACTTGTGTTTTGTATAACAACAGTCTTTGCCAAGGGGAAAAGTACCGTTGCGCCTTATTCAGAATACCGAGCTTTCTAGATGCCAGCTTAACCTTGTCTGCCAGATGAGTACGAAACTGCACGTCACTAGATATGTTGACACCAAGGATTCCAATACTTTCTGCGATGGTAAGCGGTGTGTTCTGAAATTGTGGGGCCACAGTGAATGGAGTTTTTTTAGCAGTGAACGCGCAAACTTGTGTCTTATTAGGGTTGAAACGAACTAGATTGTTCCGTCACCAGTCAAATACTTTAGACAATGTGTTTTCGATCTGAGACACAAGTAGTTCACGATTTCTACCACAATAGATAAAGGGATATTTGCACGGCCCGTGTAATATGCATCTCCAGTACTATCGTTTGCATAACAATGAATGCCATCAATAGATAGCATATCATTGATATGCAGCAGAAATAATGTTGGAGATAGTACGGAGCCTTGCGGGACGCCAGCATTTATGTCCATGCTTTCGGAACAGCTACCATCCACAACTGCTTTTATATGTCTGTCGGACAGAAAACTGGCAATCCATCTACACAAGCCCTCGAACAATCCGTAAGAAGGCAGCTTTGATAGAAGGCCCCAATGCCAAACCCAATCGAACGCCTTAGTTAATTGAAGAACGTATTAAATTAAGGATTTTAAATAAAGAACACATATCCAAATTACACGGATCTCGGATTATCGCGTATTTAAGTTTTAATATTTTTATGGTTGTTATTATTGGTTCGTTTAGAATTTTTTGTCATTGTATTGACCTATTTTACTTATTGTTATTCTTTGGAAGGCAAATGAAAAAAAGTCTTTATTGGGCCATTTGACACACATAATATGAGATTTGCTGAAAAATCAATTTAGTCTCGGTAAAACTTGAGAATGGCTGGGCCGAATTAGCCGATTTTGATTTTGTAATGTTCGTAGTAGTCCAGGGAAGCTTTAAAAGGTGAGGCAAATGAAAAAAGTCTTTATTGGGCAATTTGACCCACACAATATCAGATTTGCTGGAATGCGTAAAAAAAAATGATGATGAGTGTTGGTTATCGAATGTTTATATTTTAGTCGTCTGTCGAAGTCATAATACGAAAGGTTATAAAATTACATGCATTCTGTCACCATTATACCATTATCGGTTGGCGACACATCGATCAATCTGACAACGAACGCAAACCAGGCGTGCTGTTAGTATTCGGCTCGACGGGATGCGACCCCGGGCAGCGGTAGGCCTTGGTGACTCAGATAAGTCTGGGTGTACCGGAATACCAAACATGTTTTGCTTCTGGCTTTCGTCAGCCATTTTTACTTCTTTTAGCTCTTAGGGTGTTATATTTAAATCTGGAAATTCTTCTTTTGCCCTCCAGTGTATAATTTTTGGTTTGATGTAAATTTGTGCTTGAATTAATTTATCTGTAGTTTGACACTATACATGCGTTTTGTTCGGGTTAAGAATTGACTACATTTTACACAAAAATTGAAGCAATCTGCGGTTATTATTTTACATTCAGCACAACATAATAGATAGGCTATGGGCAATACATAGGCAATTTAATAATCTTAAAACTATTTTGTTTTTTTAAATAACTATAAGACTCATGTTATCTTTTTAAAGAGAATTGATGATATTTTTTGTCATATAACAACTTATGAAAATGGCAATGCCTAACGTTACCGATCAACATTTTCCGCCATTTTAACGAAGAGAGAGTGTTCATGTCGATGAGATAGGTGATACGGAGTACACCGGGTCAGTTTATATATAAATTTCTTCTGTACGTGTGTATGTCATTGAACTCCTCCTAAACGATTGGACCGATTTTGATGATTTTTTTTTAATGTTCAGGTAGATCCGAGAATGGTTTAGATTAACAATTAGACCCGGTAGGTGGCGCTGCGGTTGAATTTTAGTATTTTTGTTATTAGAAAGGCAGGACAACGTTGCCAGACCCGCAGGTGTTTTATATAAAGAGAAAAGTTTATAAAAATATATATATATATACTTTGCTTATAATTTTTTTTTTTAAATAAAATTTTTCGTTTACTTTGCTTCACCTGTGCATGCGAACTACACCGCTTAACCCATTTGTCAGCGGCAATAAAATCGTACTTTCTTAAAACTTTAATACCTTTATAATAGATGAAAATACCCTGACAATTTTTAAATAAGTGCTAAGAAGTAAAACTGGAAGATACTGTTCGTCGATCCACTATTTTTTGCTTGATCCATAAACAACAGCAGACCTATATAATTTCATATATATTTACTCAAACAATTCGTTCACAATTTAAGCGTTATAATTTTTTTTCAATTTATAATACGAGCATAATAGTAGTGACAAAAATGCTTTATCGATTTATTCCTAAGCCCTTTTATAATGGCACCTATACTCTATGGGACGGGCTGACCCAATTTCTGAACGAAGCGAGAGGCACGTCCTGAGGGAATACTCAGCGTAATAATAAGTAAATGGTTTCAAATGTACGTGACATTCGCTTTTTTAAGTTACACCTTCTATTCGTCAAGATAAAAAGATTCAACACCGAGTTATTTTGACCACAAAATTGTTAATAGGCACTGCAAATTAAATATAACAACAATATTGCCGCACAATGTTACTGATGTCTTTTAATGTTCCAGTCTTGAGGAAAGTTTTTTTGTCCTACCTCTAGCATTTCTTCGGAAACAATAACGATATATACATTCCTTATATCTCTGCAAAAAGTTGTAATCATTCATACTTGAAATATTCTTCTATACTAATATTATAATGAGGTAAGTTTATGAGTTTGTGAAGTTGTAGGGGGTAATCTCAGAAACTACTAGTCCAATTTGAAAAATTATTCTAATGTTTCATAGCTCATTCATCGAGGGCGGTTATAGGATATATATCATCAGGCTAAGACTGATAGAAGGAATCTTTAAAATCAGGTTTTTTTTTCCTTCTTGAGAGCTTCAGCTGCGTGTTAGCGTTAGCCCAAAGTAACTATTCCACACGAACGAAGTCGCAGGCAGAGGACTAGTGCTAAATAATATTAGTGACTTCAAAATTAACTTTAAAAAAATACAAACTACAAGTTCTTTTTATGTACAGGATGAATGAAAAATCTTTACCTGAAAATTGTGTGTTTTTAGAAAATTTCTGCACTAGGGTTCCAGCCCTGTATCATGAAAATTTCACAGGCACATAATTAAGTGATACAATATATACCCAGAAAAGAACCCAGAAAAGGAAGAATAGCGTATCTGACTATTTCTGCATGTATTCTGGATAAAAATGCTCATCAAATAGTAATTATTTGTTCAGCTATGAGCTTCTATTCATAAATTAAAATTATTAAAAACGTAAGTTAAACGTACTTCGTTGAAAGCGGAGGCTACAAACTTGTCTTTTCTCCGATTCGTGTTTTATTTAGATGCAATCCCTTTTTGTTGCAGGGGCAAGTATATTATGTAAACATCCAAAGTAGACATTAAACTACTATCAATTTATTCATTTATTTGTACCTTTATTCATTCTATAATTAGGTAATTAGTTATGAATGAGTGTAGAATTCTACATTGAGGTATTTCGAAACATTTACAAATGTTGTATATATTTCTATACTTACTATGGTTATAAAATAATCTAAAAAAATACAACACTTCATATAAACACCGAATAAATTTTGATGTTTCCACAAAATGAATAATGTACGCCCTAACGGAGATCCATGAGATATAAAGAAACACAATAAACTTAAGTTCGTGTGACGAGGGTCTATGAAGTGACCCGACAAGTACACTTTTTACCTAATATACTTTTTAAGAAGTAAGTATTTAGTAGATAAGGGTTGATACAATATGCATTTATATTAACCAACGTTTATAACAATAGTACCTGGACGACCGAGCCTAGTTCGTTTCTTTAAAAACGTTTTTAAAATAAAATAAACTGTTAGCTTTGCCGCATAAAATAAGCATTTTTTTATATAATATATATGTTTGGACATATATGTATATACATATATATATATATATTAAAAAAGTTATCTCTTTTGTTGCTACTCGGATTTGAACTTAATTTAGACGCATTTTCGAAGCAGTCGATTTACATCTAAGCTATTTTTGTTTTGACAGCGGCGGAGAAATTTACCTTTATATTCTAGCTATATTTTTTCATTGCCTGAAAACTCAGATGAAAACTGTATTCTATGAATAAAATCTAGCTAGATCGATTTATAGTTCCTGATACCACCTACATACTAAGTTTTACGGAAATCGCTGACGCCGTTTCTGAGATCCTGAATATATAATAATATACAAGAATTACTCGTTTGAAGGTATTAGATATCTTAAATTTTCGATCTATTAATCTAGATAAGGAAACGATAATTTTAAACCTAATACAATGAGCGTTCCTTCGGAATCTATTAGGCGCATAAAACAATTCTTTGTATTGAAACTTCTTAAGACTGGACATTGAAATTGTAATTCACATCCTTTTTGTACCACGAAAAGTGGTGGGGTAAACTCTGCGTCGGGTAGAGTGTTGAGAATACTAGTTCTCGTCCGATCACTAAAGTTAAGCAACGTTGTACGCGGTCAGTACTTGATTGGGTGACCAGCCTGGGAACACCGTATGACATTGGATATCTTTGTTATTTTTTTAAAAATTAAAACATTTTGTAACACAAAAATCTCATTTCTATCGTGTGTCTTTACGAGAGCCATGTTTATTAAATCCACAATTAAACGTTCTAAACTCACAGAAACAAACGAGTTTAACTCGACAACTTACGAATTAATTTGCCACGATTTCCGAATATGTGGAACAACCACACAACTTGATAAACAAAATAACGCCAATAAACATCGAATCCATCTGTTTGTTCCATTAGGAGTGTAATATATTAGTATATACCGTTTCCCTGGCCAATAAAAATACTGTAAATGTTTTCTTATATCTTCAGGGACTCATAAAAATTTACGTAGGTAATTGAAACGTGGATTTGTATGCCTATTTTGCATTATTATATTGAAACAAGGATCACGAAACCATTTATATTTCGATATGCTTATATTATTTCACTTTAATATCCTATTATCTATCTTATACCTTTAAACAAGCAATTCTTATATAGTTTTATATTTTTATAAATTCAGAATCTCGGAAACGGCGTCAGCGATTTCCGTGAAACTTTGTACGTAGTTGATTTCGGGGGTGGTAAATCGATCTAGCTAGATATCACTCACATTTTTTTTTATCTGGGTTTTCAGGCAATTAAAAAATATAGCAAGAATATAAAGGTAAATTTCGCCGCTTCTGTCAAAACAAAATAGCTCAGATGGAAATAGGTTGCTTCGAAAATCCGTCTAACCCCAGTTTGAATCCGAATAACAGCAAAAGAGATATCTTTTTTTGATATATTTTTTTATGAAAAATACTAATTTTTTGAGGCAAAGCCAACAGTTTAATTTATTTTAAAAATGTATTTAAAGAACCGAGCTAGGCTCGATCGTCCATGTACTTTATGATTATCAATATCTTGAAATTGATGCGGTAACGCGTTCCATAATCGTATGGCAGTTACTGTGATGGAGAAATCGAGTCATTAATTCCAGAGAGCATCTCCTAGGATGTTTTTCTTATAGTAATAGTATAGATTATATTTGTCAAAACAAACTACATAACATAACATAACTACCCTCTGCCTGCGACTTCGTCTACGTGTAATAGTTACTTTGAAATAACGACAACACGCAGCGAAAGCTCTGAAAAAAAAAAAACAATTTTCAAACATTCTTCACTGGTGCACTGCTCCTGTGGGCCTTAGCGTGATGATATATAGCCTATAACATTCCTCGATAAATGAGCTATATAACACAGTAGTTCCTGAGATTACCTCCTACATCGTTATAAACTCACAACGTCACAAACTCACAAACTTTACCTTTTTATAATATTAGTATAGATTAGTTACTTTAATAATCTCACGGTTTAATAATCCCATTTCTTTTTCAAGGTAGTAGAGCCACGCTGAAACTATTATTAGTTTTAGCATGAATGGGTCGGCTCGACCAGGGTAGTACCACCCTCTCACAGAAAACCGACGTAACATTGTTGCATTTCGGTCGGTCAGTGAGAGCGCCGGAGGCCCATTTCTCATCCTCTCCCCTCCCCTCTTCTCTCCTCTTTCCCTCTACTATCCCCATAGCCCATTTCGCCCATCCCCCAAAATACGGGCTGGTAACGCACTTGCGACTCCCCCGGTGTTACCACCGCCTATTTGTTTGCCTCCTATATGACATTAAAAAAAAAAAAAAAAACATTTTGTTGTCCAAATTTCCCTATCTAGATATCCCATATAAAGCACATAAACTCACTTCAAATGAAAAAGTCCATAAATAACAGAGTGAGTAACAATGAGTGTTGTCACATCCGAATTAATTACAAAACAATGGCTGACACATGAATCGCGCTGAGAACAATTATAAGGGTATAATTAATTAAACAGGAATCTCGCGGAGAACATCACAATGTGATTCCATTATTTGTGTTAAAATAGAAATAATCTTTAAATTCTTTATACATAGACAATGCACTATGTTCGAGCCATGATGATCAAGTAAAGTGTCGTTATTCCCTCTGATATTTGTTTCAAATTACATATATTTTTATAAGGAAACTAGCTGACATGCGCAACTATGTATGCGTGAAATCGGTTTCCTTCCGTTTTCAATTATATTTCTAGACTGGAAATTGAAAAAAAAAACCTACAACTCGTTTACAACAACTCCCATTGTTTCCAATTATGAAATCAAACAATTCAGGTACAGCTCAAATCAATACTTAATTGGTTTAGTAAATTACTTATGCACGTGAGGAAGAAATTTCGATGAGGCGTAGCGCCATCTGTCGTCCAGTAACATCGATAATTTAGTTTTGTTTGAGATATAAATAACCAATGAACCGTTGGGATATTAATCAAACAAAAATCGCGAAAAAAATAGGAGGGTGGGGTAAGGCGGTTATAATTTTAAAGGTAATCGTGGTGGCAAATAAAAAAGATACCGAAGAGAAAAATTGGAAAAAAAATCTCAAAACAAACCTGGATAGGTATACCCAAATCACCTAGAGGTATAAAATATACGACTTATTCTGACACTTACCAAGAATACATTTAAAATTTCCCAAAAATCGGTCCAGCCGTTTTGAAGGGGTTCGACCACCGAGACACGAGACTTTTATACATTAGGTGTTTATATTTATCCAGCTGTAAACATTTTTTACTCGAACAAGTTACTAAAATGTCATCATACAAATTCGTGGTGATCCAAGGGTTCAACCGATGGAATATCAATCAGATGTCCGCAGGCTCGAATCCTGGCATGTACCAATGACTTTTTCGGAATTCGCTAACATTTATCAATTTAAATTGATAACATTATCGGCTGAAGATGAAGGAAGACATTATGAGAAAACCTGAAACTGAGAAATGTTCTTGTAGTACTACTGTATGTAGGAAAACTTAGAAATATGGATTTCTCAGACTTTGAAATCGCCAATACATCGTGGACTGACATGTTGATTAAGCCCAGACCTTCCCTCGGGAAGAGGCCTATGACTACACAATGGGTCTATTAAAGGCTAATAAAGCGAGTGCAATTTGTTTTAATCATTCTTGTTAAAATTGTGACTATAAACAGAGTCATAAATTAATGTTGATTTAAAAAGTAATCTTTTTTTTTAAGACAAAGGACTTTCATAATTAAGATAACTGTTATGTCTGTCATAAATAACTACAATTAAAACACCGTAACGCTACTATAAATTTCATTCGGTGATAAATTTAATGAAACTCCGAGATAATAAGAAATATATAATAGACAGAAGCAACAAGTGGCGACAATGAAAGACAGGCAGTTTTTCCCTCGAGTTTATTAATGTTGCCGTTTCTTTACCGTCTCATTTCGCAACCGTTTGACGATACTTTTAAAGTGGAAAATAACTTTACTCCACGATCAGTGAGAGCACGTTGAACATTCTTAATTAGTATATTTACAAATGAACATCGTGTAATGAGGCAAAGTGTTCTGTTTTTAAATAATATTACCTATAACAATATTATTAGAGTTTTTGGCGGGATTTTTGGCAGTAGATTTTATATTTTATTCATAACCTTGTGTTATTTGACTCTATATTTTGTAAATTTAGTGGTGTTTTACGTAATATAGTTAGTTTATTGTGCATAAGTGAAGTAAATGAAAAATAATACCACGGAGCATGAAATTCTTAGATGCCACAAAAACTCTTTTGAAGGTTCTAACAAAGGAGCCACCATCTTTTTAGAATATTGATTCACACGACGCTTAATATTAATATTACAATATTTAAATGATCGTATTATTGATTATGCCTAGTCTGTCATGTAATGGATTTTATATTTTATTAACCTTGTGTTATTTGACTCTATATTTTGTAAATTTAGTGGTGTTTTATATAATATAGTTAGTTTATTGTGCATAAGTGAAGTAAATGAAAAAAAAAATACCACGGAGCATGAAATTCTGAGATGCCACAAAAACTCCCTGGAGGGTTCTAACAAGGGATCCACCATCTCTTTAGAATATTGATTCACACGATGCTTAATATTAATATTACAATATTTAAATGATCATATTATTGATTATGTGACAATGGCAATAATAGCCTGAAGGATTGGTTGCCAAAAATAAAGTAAAGAAGATACAATATTATATGATTCGTAATTTTTATTATTACAAGTTTGTATTTAGCCTGTAATATGTTTGTTATTTTCTTTCGTTCAAAACTTAAGTCGAATTAGAATCAGTTCATTCACGAGAATGAAATAAAAACTAAATGACGAATTACATAATGACCGCTAAACAAATTGAAAAATAAATCTAATTATGCTTTTTAGCATTTGTATAGAAGTTTATTTTTAGAAATATTTTTTAAATATCATTGAACTTTTTTTTAGTTAAACACACTGATATTATGTAATATATTTTATGACTTTTTTATATTCTTTGTAGGTGGTAGAGCCACGCTGAAGCTATTACTGGTTTCAGCATGAATGGGTCGGCACGCCCGGAGTAGTACCACCATCTCACAGAAAAATGACGTGAAGTAACAGTGCTTGCATTGTTGCGTTTCGTTCGCTCAGTGAGAGTGCCGGAGGCCCACCTCACTTTACTTTCCTCCTCTCCTCATCCCTTACTCCTCCCCCTCCCCCAACATAGACTGGCAACGCACTTGCGACTCCCATGGTGTTGCAAGTGTCTATGGACGGTGGTGACCTGTTCGTTTACATCCTATAATATAAAAAAAGGTTTCGTGTTTGACCACAATTTCACTTTTTAGATGACAATGTGGTCTTAGATGGTAAACATATAAATCTAAAGGAACTGTTTCTCAAGTGCAGGACAAGCCAAGAAGTGCCTGGTGACAGACTTCCAACATCTGTACGGAGCTAAACTGATGGGCTTAGAAAAAAACCTTTTTTTATAAAAACCTTTCCACTGTGCTATGATTACATTGCGATGTTTTTTTCTACACGTAAAGTTCCGATTCATTTTCGAGGGTTCGAACCTAAGTCAATCAACGGGAAGACTGTACACGCTAACGTACTGTAACGCTACTATTTTTTTTTTTAATTGAAGCACGACAAAATTACTGCACTATGCCCGATGGTAAGCATAGTACAATCAAAAAACAGTGGCGACCACCAAGAGACAGATCATCTATTGTCGGTCGCCGCTGTCATGCCGGCCATAATGACGAAAGTCACCCGGTACTGGATATGCACAGACTGATCCCGAAACGCGACGCGCAAAAACGAGTCACTATGACGGGCTTTTTCGCCATGTACATGGTGGTTGCGACCCAGTCGGGCTTTAAAACCCTACCACCCCGCTATCGCCATTGCCTCGTTCGTTGATCATCAGGGTGCAACACGTGCAGGTTAGGTTGGCTTGGGTGTCTCAAGTCTTAAGATGTTACTCGACACCCCTTACACCCCAAAAGCACTAAGCCATTATCGATAGTCTATTTACTGAGGAAAGCTTTATTGGTTACCTTACAAAGATGCTACGTTCTTCCAGATTGACGGTACATTTCGATATGTACAAAATCAAATTGTAATTATTATAAAAACAATTGTAGCAGTAAATTAGTAATGGTCAAATGAGAATTTAAGGAAAAATAACCCAAAGTTAATCCAGACAAATATAGCAGTCTGTAACGGCATTTTGGTTTCAAATTTGTCAGATGAAGCCACGAAGCTGTACAGGCTAGCCAATATTGCTAGCAACAGGAGGTCCCTAATGATGTGTGTAGTATTATGTATGCCTTCCAATAAGTATAATAATAATTAAACTCTTTACAAAATAAAGAATAATAAAAGAAAACATAACCCTTACAATATAGTAAAATCACTTTCGCTAGAAAAAAGTCGTTTGGACATAATATCAAATAAATAGCATAGATATGGTGTTTTTAATTACTTTGAGGCTATATATAATATTATACGTCACAGGATGGAATTTAAATATGAGTGAAGTGAATGCTTTTGGCCTAGATAGTGGCGAGTAATTGATGCACCGGGCGCTATCGCCCCGGATATTGTTTCCACCCACGCGACTCAAAAATTAAATGACGCATAACTGCAAAAATGTCTATCAACAAAATGATACACTATATTCGTAATTTTTTTAAAGATCTATCTATGAATAGTTCTTTTACTATATTTATTCATTTGCATTTTAGATGAATACTATTGTATAACTTTTAACAATACAATGTTCGTAATATACTGGAAAAGGATGAGGTTGATTCAATATTCTGAGGGGTTTACTTTTATTATTAGCCTTTAGAAAATATTAAAATTACTATAATACGAGTCTTATCACAAGAATACATAGTTTAATATAGGATTTATTTAGCCCAATTTGTAAGTTTACAGGTTTCGTTAAGATGACAAAACTTAATTGCTTTTTATTGTTTCTGTTTGTTTTAAATGGAAATATTTTTGACCATTTTGTATCAATTAATCATCATAAATAAACAATATACAAACCAGCTTTTACTAGCGGCATCGCTCGCGTTTATTAAGATTCAATATAGTTCTTGGAAACTGTTTCTTTTACTGGATTAAAGTTACTCATGTCCATTTCCGTACTCCTAACAACGCGAATGCAAAATTTTATGATATTTGATTGCATAGTTCAGGTGTAAGAGTGTAATGAACAAACAAACTCACTGGCATTCATAATATTAGTTAAGAATATTACAAACTAAAATGATTATAGCTTTATGATATTCCTATTCGGTACCGTGCATACAAATCAAAAATATGGAAAATAACGTTATAAGTAACGAGGTACTTTATACTTATCGAATCCTAAGTAACATAACAGCAAGCAGTGCATACCACAGTCTGCAGTGGTGTTTGTAAATCAAAAACCGGTAGGGCGGGCGGTGGTGGGCGGGCGCGGGGTTCGGCGTCTAGTCTACCGCGCGACGCCGTTCGGCGCGCACTCCCGGACATTCCCGGATAAACTTACCGGCGTAGTACTACCGGCGAACGAAACTACTTATAATGAAAGTGTTACACTCGCGTGCAATTGTTTAGAACGACTACCGAGGAGGTAATTTTTTCCTGTTCTCATACCATTTTTATATGATTTAATTTCTACTTAAAATTAATTTAAAATTTGGATTCTTTGTGAAATTTCCACAGTTACGATAAAATTAAAAAGATTAGTGTTATAGTATCCAAGAGTAATGAATATACTTAACAATTTACTAACTCTTTCTTAAAGTTTCTAATAAATTTTTAATGCTGTCCATAACTAATTTTATATATGTACAATAAATATTTTTTCTGTATTATAACTAAGATTGCTAGTTTCAAATTAAACCGTTTTGTTAATTAGGTGTCTGATTTTTATTTTCATAAATAATATAATTTTATTTTCATCGCGTATATTCAAAAATCCAATCAGAAAGGACAGGATATACTGCCCGCAACCTTATTCTGTTTAAATTACAATATAAAACATAATAATAAAATATTACAACATAGCTCCACCCATTAACGAGTTAAATTAAAATTCACAAATACTTTCCACATGAAAAAAAACGAGCATACCGACTTTCACGTTGATCAGACAAACGGTGTCGAAGTGAATCATTCCTAGAAATACCAACACTCTTTTTTATATATCATTATATTGCAGTACTATAATTGTAATATATTAATTAAATAAAAAAAGTTTTAATTTAATAAACTAGACTACACTATTATTAGGTGTTCCCTCGGAGTTATGACATGACGCTCATCAAAAAGGTAGTCCTGTGAAGCTATTAAGATGTCGCTAGGTCAATAACGTAGTCAGTTCGAAAAAAAGCTCTTCAAAAAGGGAAATGATACACTCTCTTCAAGGCCGTTTACGCAATAGTTGATATCAATGGTGTTATAATTGTCCATAGTTATCCATCCGATATGGCCCCTTTGCCTGTTTGCTGTCTTTTAGTAAAAGGAGGTTATTTTCTTACCCTTATCCCACCTAAGTACGGTCGGCACAACATGTTTTCCTCTTCCACTCTCCCATGTCAGATGTCATCTCTGTACACACATCTTTTATACGAATATCATTTTTCACACAATCCATCCATACCTTTTTCGGTCTTCCTCTGTTCCTATACCCGTGCACCAGTATACTTAAAACTTTTTTAGTTAGAAGAAAAATATTAAAAAAGTATAGATTCGGTATGTTTATTTGCACGAAGTTGTCACTAACACTTCTGAAGTGATTCTATATATATATATCTCACTAGCTTCTCTTCGCGACTTCGTCCGCGTGGAATAATTACTTTGGGCTAACGCTTACTTTAACTCGCGAATTAGTTTACGTAGAAGGTGAAAATATTTTTAAATAATGTGTAGGGACACAATGTGGGCGTGTAAGGCAGATGCATGGTAAGCAAATAATTATATGAGAGCGCGACGTATGAACGGAGAGCCAGTTACTGCGCGCTGGCCCGCACGAAAAGTCATAGACACGGGGAATATCAATATTAAACTACGGAAGCTAACAATTGCACTTTTAATTAAATAACCCCAGTCGTGAGGACCTTCATTAACCAGAAGGAGCAGTAACTCAATCGGAAGTCACTACACCCGTCTCCTATAGCCACACAAACGGGCAACTTAACCGAAAAATGCATACGTTAACTTTGATTTTAAAACATTCTTCATTGGGGCTTCGTTCCTATTGATCTTCGCTTGATGATATATAGCCTATAGCTATTTAACACTGAAATAATTTTTCAAATCCAACCAATAGTTTCTGAGATTAGCGCGTTCGACCAAAAAAACAAACTCTCCCGCTTTATAATATTAGTATAGATTGACATAAAGCTATTGCATGTGTATATTATTATCTCTATTATGTTTTATACCCTAACTAGTTTTTGCTTGCAGCTTCGCTCGTGTTAGTGAATACGGTAATTTTTTTTACATGAAAGACCTTTTCTATAGGTACCTCTGACGTGTATGTAAAATTTCAGGATAATCGATTAAGTAATTAAGGCGTAACAAATAAACTCACAACCACATTCTAATTAATATTATAAATGTAATAGTGACTTTGTTTCTTACGCTTTCACGGATCTACTATTCAATCGACCTTTGTGAAAATATTGATATATATGGTTAAAGTTACAGAGAAGAACAGAAAAAGTCTCATCCACTAATAGGATACTATTCCTGAGGAAATACGTCAACTTTACATCGACACGAGCGAAGCAGCGGACAAAAACTAGTTTATCATTTACATAACGATTAATACATACAAAGTCAGGAGCACTTGTTAGTATGTAACAAAAGGAATATAATTTAGCCACATTGTAATTGTAAACCAAAAATACAATTGTATTCAGTAATTAATCTTACTTAGGTGTATTATGTTCGCGACAAACTTGAAATCGTGAACTACATTTAAATTCACAGATTTCGCTCGAACAAAACAAAATTAGTATTCTGGAATCATTTTCATATCGCGTAGAAAATTTAATTAATTTCTTTATTAAATATGAATTGTGTTATAAGTAAGTGAGGTTGGTGTGTAGTAAATGTATATTTATGCAGACCATAAGAAGTTATTGGAGTAAAAATTTTTATAGGCGCGTTGAGCGGTATTTTTGGTAGGAGATAAATTTATAATATTGCGTCATGAGATGCTACGTAAGCATGTCCAACCGTATTGCGCTCGCGTGACTTGCGTCAGACTAGCCACACATAGTATAGATATTGATAGATTTTTTTTTATTGAAGCACGACAAAGTGACTGCACTATGCCTGATGTTAAGCGTAGTATAATCCAGAAATATCGGCAACCACCGATAGACAGATTATCCATCGCCGGTTACCGCTGTCATGCCGGCCATAATGACGAAAGTCACCCAGTACTGGATATGCACAGGCTGATCCCGAAACGCGACACGCAGAAGCGAGTTACTATGATGGGCTTTTTCGCCATATTCATGGTGGTTGCGACCCAGTCGGGCTGTAAAACCCTACCACCCCGCTATTGCCATTGCCTCGTTCGTTGATCAGCAGGGTGCACCACGTGCAGGTGAGGTTGGCTTAAGTGTCTCAAGTCTTAAGATGTTACTCGACACCCCTTACACCCCAAAATATTGATATTTTGCATGTTATCATGCATTTGATTGTCTAATAGATTTTATAACAATGTATATAATTATTGTTCTGAGTTCCTATAGATATGAAAACCATACTAATATTAATAAATTCAATATATATTCAATTTTGGTAGTACCACCCTCTCACAGAAAACAAACGTGTAGTACAGTGGTTGCATTGTTGTGTTTCGTTCGGACAGTGAGAGCGCCGGAGACCCACCTCCTCTTCTCCCTTCTATCCTTTCCCTTTCCCCCTCCCCACCAACACAGGCTGGCAACGCACTTGCGACTCCTCTGGTGTTGCTGGTGTCTATGGACGGTGATGATCACTTAACATCAGATGACCTATCTGTTCGTTGGCCTCCTATGATATAAAATAAAAAATACGTGTGGCACTCGGGGACTGCCGCGGTAAAGCTATTGCATAGCATTTTTTATTAAATTATGCAATTATAACTATTTATATATTTTATTTATGCAGTATTTCTTTTCCTTTGTTTTTTTTTTCTTTGATATTAATTCAAGTTACACTTTTTGAGCGTGGTGACCGATAAGAAAACAATTTTTTTTCTTTTATTAAATAAATGAGAAGTTAATATTGTTCAAAATATTTTTATTATCTTACAATACATGTAGGTTATTCAGGAAAATACTTTGTTCACAAATTATACGAGTACAGATATTCACTGTTGTACATAGATGATAAATACCTATACACCAGTATACTTTCTCACAAACAGCTGATTACGTATTCGTCCGATTTCGGAACAGCTCGTCTCGATCCGCACCCGATTAGGCCTCCCACGGCAGCGGCTCAAGCCTAGGTACGATCCCTCGGTAGGAAGCCCTTGAGTGCGTTGCTTGCACTGTTACAACACTACACGATCACCCCCACACACGTGCACACCTACACGCTTACACATGAAAGTGGAAGGGTTCACGTTTTTTTCCCTTATTGAACTGAAAAACTCTCAATTTTCCGATAATAAATATATGGAGGAGTTGTTGAGGCGTGTATGCTTGGTACACATATACGTTTCAACAACTGATACATATATGAATAGTTAGCTAGGTTAGCTAAGATAGGTCGCAATTTTGCATGCAACAGGCAACAGCCAAGCCGAGGTGTGCCTTGCACCCTTGAGCTGGTTCCCAAAATAAAATCGGCTGAGTGCCTTAAGCGTTCGCCTTAGTAGTCCGGTGAAGCTATTAAGACCTTGCTGGGACAATAGCGAAGTCATTTCGAAAAAAAAATAAAATAAAAAAGTCTCGATCCGTGCGAGCTTTGTACAGTCGTACCATATATACATTAAGCGAACGCTCGGCCAAGCTACATGTTAGGCAGAGTGGGGGGTGTTAGGTTTTTTCGTTACGGAATTTTTGGATTCGGTCACCACGCTCAAGGCCCGTGATAGAAGCTATGCAATAGCTTAAAAAAATAATTTTGTCACTCACACTATAATTAATATGACAATTCAAAAGAGAACATATTTAATTCATTGTTTTGAGTTTTCACTTCTATCAGCAGTCCTTATGACTAATGTCCCGACTTTTTTCAAATCATATATACATACGAGAAAGAATACAAACTTTATACTATACGAAGTCTCGTAGTATATATAATTAATTATACAATTAATCATTTTTGCATACTACTAGACCCAAATAAACACGCATTACACAAATACATACCTATCTTACGTATAATGCGTAACGTACAACGAATATGTTTCCGTACCGTATCGTAAGAAGTCTCGCTTCAATAATACATAATTACTTGCAGGTAGTGTAATTTAATGGAAAGTTTTAACTTTAACAGTATAAAATACATTTATAAACGTAATAAAACATTCAAGAAGTCATAACAGAAATATTTACATGTCTTTCCTAATCACTGAACCGTAAGATTATTCGAAATGGTAGTAAAAATGGATCGACATTATTCAACTCTGGCAGCGACTTCGTTCGCGTGGGAGTTACTAGTTACTTTGGGCTAACGCTATCAGGCAACGGAAGCTCTCACGAGGAAAAATACCCCAATTTTGAAGTATTCATCATTGGTCCTTCGTTACTATTGGATTTAGCATAATAATATATAACCGTATAACCTTCCTCGATAAACGAACTATATAACGCTGAAAGAATTTTCCAAATTGGACTAGTAGTTCTAGAGATTACCCCCTACAAAGTCACAAACTTTACCTATTTATAATATTAGTATAAATAAACTATTCAAGAACTTAGAACAAAAGTATTTACATATCTTTCGTAATCATTGAACCGTAAAACCGTTCGATTTGGTAGTAAAAATGCATCAACATTATTCGACACATACGTCTATTCTTGTATTCATTTATTCGCCGAAACGTTGATTTTCGTTTGTCTTTGTATTTTATTGGATACGTTCGAAGGGAAACGATGGAAGACAGCTTTTACTTTCTTTGATGTCGAGCCCGTATCAGTTACAATTTGTTCTCTTTTACATTACCTACTCTTTGCTTTTTCCTTACGGTATCGTCAAAATATCGTAGAGAACGGAATAGATTTTTAAGATTGAATTTTGCTACCGTACTGTTTAAGCACGGAGTTACTTACACTTATTTGAAATACGGTAAGTTCTTGATGACAGATTATCTATTCGAGTACAGCCTGATGACTATCTGAAATCAATGTGTGATTACAGAATGTTTGCACAACGATGCTTTGAACCCTTAAAATCTTTTGCTTCCTACAGTATTTGAGTCCAAATGTTGGCCAAACATGCACTTCTCAACTGCGTAACGAAAACTTTCCTTAGATACGGTTTTTATAGCACTTTATTTTGCATGATAGTAAAGCTTTGTCTGGCTAGCTACTATAGTTTACGTTAACGTGTTTAGCTTCATCAACCAAAGACCGAAACCTGTAAAGTATAGATAAAAGTTTTTATACTCAGTACTACCTTGATGTCTATGATAGTCTCGTAGAATTAGTTAATTTAATAGTAACATTAGAAACTATAATTTATTACCCAAAATAGCACAAACCACATCCAAGATTTTAAAAACAGTTTTTGGCGTAATTCCTCTATGGGTATATACTTACAACAAATAATAAATGATGTCGCAGACTCTCACACAGATGATATGTTTCTATTCCTATCATATAAATGATACAATATTTAATAGAGAACACACCGAGTGGATAAGCAAGATTGTTAAAAAATTATGTTAACTCAAATGATTATTTTCACCATATATTTAATTTGCTCACTAAATGAAAACAGTTTCAAGACCAATTATAGAATTTTTAATAATCCTAAGTATTCCTAACATCCTAATTAATAGTATAATTGGGAAAGTAAGTTTGTTTCTTTGTTTGTTAGGCTTTCACGCATTAACTACCCATCCAATCATCAAGATATTTTGCATACATACTGTTAGAGGTACAAAAAAGGGCATAGGATACCACCTTTCATCCAGAAAAAAGTATTATTCCCTAAAATAGGTCTAATATGCATTAAGACATGCGAGTCCGTGGGCAAAAATAAATGCCCAATAATTATTTGTCGTAAAAAAAAAATAATATCAATAAAAGGATATGTTTTCAGGGTAATTATTTATCTAGAATCCGTGTTCTTCAACTCAACGTCGACATACTATCTCTTAGTGTAGATTCTTAATATAGAACTTAATTGAATCCAAGCTGTGTAATGGAGTAACCGTTTTATTAACTTAGCAGAACCTTTCCTGATTAATCGTTTCACGCTTACTCCGATTTCCTTTTTAAGGTACACTTAAATGTACATTATTACATGGCAGTGTTTGTTAAAGTATAACATTTTAAAGACGTCGCCACTGTTAAAAATTTTATACTGAGACAATTCATTGATGAAAAAATATTAAAATTATAAAAATACATGCTGATTTTTAAAAACTTAATTCGGATACAAACAAATGCAGTAATATCCTATTTTTTATCACGGATTTTCATTTCAAAAATGTTCTATACACGTTTTCAGGGATAGAGAACAGAACAAAAAGTACATTTCATTAAAAAAAAGTACTAAACCTAAGGGATACGTCAGATTTTTGGGGTGTAAGGGGTGTCGAATAACATCTTAAGACTTGAGACACCCAAGCCAACCTCACCTGCACGTGGTGCACCCTGCTGATCAACGAACGAGGCAATGGCGAGAGCGGGGTGGTAGGGTTTTACAGCCCGACTGGGTCGCAACCACCATGTATATGGCGAAAAAGCCCGTCATAGTGACTCGCTTCTACGCGTCGCGTTTCGGGATCAGCCTGTGCATATCCAGTACCGGGCGACTTTCGTCATTATGGCCGGCATGACAGCGGCGACCGGCGATGGATAATCTGTCTCTCGGTGGTTGCCGATGTTTTTGGATTGTACTATGCTTAACATCAGGCTTAGTGCAGTCAATTTGTCGTGCTTCTATAAAAAAAAAGATTTACATTAAAAGGAGCAAAGCCGCGAGTAAAAAATAATATGTATATTTGAAATGTGACTATTATAATGTCAAAATTAAATTGGTTTTATATTACTGCTAAATAGAATTATGTTAAATTTTAGCAACTATGTTATTTACGAGTGTTTTGTGTAATCCTTTAAACAACATTAAAAGAATAACACTATATGTGATCAAGCATACCCATTTTACATAAAGTGAAATATTAATTGTAGTGGCTTGTATCTACCGCCTTGCATTTCTAAATCAAACAATTTAGGTTTATACGCACAGTTAGCTCAAATAATAAGACTCCATTCGCGGATTTGAATGCAAGGATACAAGCCTATGCCCGGAATTCGGCCACTCTAGCAACTCTGCACTAGACACCATTTTAGCTGAGTGCCTTCTACGATCTCCACTAAGTCCAGTGAAACTGTAAATGCATTAACACTAGTTTAGTTAGTATATTAAGTTCAAAAGCTATACCGAATTTACTATTACTGTCATATACGAAGTACGCTTTGTATGTATCAATATATATAGTAATATCCAGAGTGTATATTTAACGCACGAGATACTAATAAAAGTTATATGGCATGTGAAAGAAAAAATAACGAGACATCACTGCCTGGTACCGCTCAAAGTTCTGTCCGTGCACAATACGTATTATACTTACGTATTTTACTTTGAGGCAGCTTAAAGATAAATAAATGCCAATTTTAGATCACTATAGTAATATTTTATTTTTGTTTTGTATTAAACTCTTGACGACATTACGCGCGAGCTAGAAGTTATGGCCATATTCAGAGCGGCCAAATAGAATAGCGATGACTGTGCATGTCTTTTTTTAAATAAAAACCAGGTGTTAGGTTAGTCCCTTACAATAATCTAAGAGATAAGTATATTCTAAGTTCATGGTCACATTTACATAAAATAATATCAGAACAAATATTAGTAAACAACAAGGAAAACTTAAATTAAAGTTTCGTCTAAGACTTTCAAAAGTATAATGAAGTATAATAAACACAAATGTAATAAATCTACGTGTAATGGCCGGTGCCGAAAGCTGCAAGGAGCGACCCGGAGTTAATAACCTTCAATAATAAAACTGACAATAAACCTTTTTATTTTGTTCATATCGTTCACTTTCACTCCACCCGGCGGTCATTGACACTGTGCTTTAACATAGACACGTAGAGGATTGCGTATATTTTTTTTTAATTTTTGTAAATAATAAGGTCAATTATTAAGCACCTACTTTTTAATTGATTTAAAACGAGAATGGAGTGCATAGTATCCTCCATAAGTATTGTTACTGTCTAAGCTTTCAGCCTGTTTATGCATTATCACCATAAGAAACTTATATTTGTCAATGCATGTGAAAGCTAATAGCACATTTATTACATGTTTCTAAGATCTTCCCTGGTTCTGCTTTAAAGATTTTAATTGTTTACGAATATAAAATTATATGAAACACTTTTTTATCATTTTTTGTTCTATACCTACTTGCTACTTCCGTTGGATTTTGTGATAGAAAACCGAAATATTGAACATTGTAACATACATTAGTGTATCGTGTATGTATTTTTTAATGTGCAGTTACTTCATTGGTGACCAGATTAATCGCCACTAATTTCAATTTAATTAGTCTTAACTAATATTAAGAACTAGTTTTTGCTCGTGGCTTCGTTTGTGTTTTTAGATTTGATATGAAATAATATACTTTTTAAAGTATAGATCTCCTGTGTCCTTTTAATAACGTCCCCTTAATAACGTTTACCATGTTCGGGTATTTCTTTGCAGTGTTTTACTTCAACGTCAACTGTTAGTGTTATCAATTTAAATTATTAGATTTACATGAATATCTAAAAATTCGTTGGGGGGTTCGGAATGTGCAGACCTGAAATTGATATTCCAGCAGTCAAGCCCCATGACCATTACAATTTACATCATATTTTAAAAATTAAACACTAAAATATTTTTATAAATAAAATAACTAATAGCAAACTAAGTAATACAATAAATAAATTTACTAAAAATACCATATTTTCCGATGTATACATATATGTTCAGAATCGTATTTACGATTACTGAGCAAGACTTCTTTTCTGTCATAGGATGCAAATGATTTTTTTTTTTCTCGAAATGACTACGCTATTGACCCATCAAGGTCTTAACAGCTTCACCGGACTACTAAGGCGAGCGTTTAAGGCACTCAGCGGATTTTATTATGGCAACCAGCTCAAGGGTGCACGGCACACCTCGGCTTGGCTGTTGCCTGTTGCATGCAAAATCGCGACCTATCTTAGCTAGCCTAGCTAACTATTCATATATGTATGAGTTGTTGAACCGTATATGTGTACCAAGCATACACGCCTCAACAACTCTTCCATATATTTATTATCGGAAAATTGAGAGTTTTTCAGTTCGATAAGGGAAAAAAAGTAAACCCTTCCACTTTCATGTGTAAGCGTGTAGGCGTGCACGTGTGTGGGGGTGATCGTGTAGTGTTGTAGCGGTGATGTATATTTGTGTGTCACCGTATCGCGCAAGCAACGCACTCAAGGGCTCCCTACCGAGGGATCGAACCTAGGCTTGAGCCGCTGCCGTGGGAGGCCTAATCGGGTGTGCGGGAGCGAAATTGACCCCCAGACCACGGCGGCGTGATCTGTGGTTACGCGGGCGTGGGCGTGAACACGCTCTGTTCCGAGGGACAGGCTGGTACTGATCGTTCGCTGACGTGATTGAATCAGGAGGGTCGGTAAAAATGTGTCGCGGACGTCTTTTATAACGCGCAGCGTTAGGTACGGGTTCATAGTTTGCGGCGGATACCACTAACGGACTGGGATGATTCGTGGCTTTTTCAAAATAGCTAACCGTAAGTGATTTTACGTACGCCCAAATAGAAGGGATCTCTAGTTCTCTATGGAGATCGACTCTCCGGATGTACCACGGGGCACCGGTCACTTTACGTAACACACGGTTTTGGAGAACCTGCAGCTTATCAAAGTTATCTTTGGACATATGCGCAAAAACGGGGCAGCTATATGCCATCACGGGACGGATACACGTCTTATACAAAGTGAGCTTGTGTCTGAGGGACATCTTACTCTTACGACAAAGCAACGGATGGAGGCGACCCAAGACCATAGCGGCTTTGTTTCGCACTCTGTCTATATGTGAATTGAACTTTAAATGTTTATCTAATGTAATACCGAGATATTTGACCTCTTCGACCCAAGGGATATCGATTCCGTATAGCCTGATGGGCTCAAATTTATTTGCACGTTTCGTGGGATCGAAGAGTATTGCGGCACTCTTATCGGGATTAACTTCTATGCGCCATCGACGAAACCATTCACCGAGAGTATGAACGGCTTTTTCGATGCGCTTCCTAAGAAAGTCCGACCGCCAGCCGGAAGTGTAAATAACGGTATCGTCAGCGTAACAACCTCCCTCGACCCCCCGAGACCGAGGTAGGTCACTGATGAATAGATTGAAGAGCGTGGGCATGAGTATGGAGCCCTGTGGCACACCTGAGCGTATCGGATGGGGCAGCGATAGTTCACCATCCACTCTGAAGCGGAATGTCCTATCAGTGAGATAATCGCGGATAATATGAATTAACCTATCGGGTACGCGAGATTTACATAATTTATGGATGAGCCCTCCGTGCCAGACCTTATCGAAGGCCTTGGCGACATCGAAGAAGACTGCAATTGTGCGTTTCGGTTTACGTTTTGGATCGGCGTTAAATTTAGAGAAAATATACTCCGTGAGGCGGTGTACTTGATTCGTGCAAGAGTGTTCGGCGCGAAATCCGAACTGCTCAGGTGGTATTAATTTTAAATCTGTAATCGAGAAGTGGAGACGGTTCAGAAGGAGCCGCTCGTAAAGTTTTTCTAAGGTATCTAACAGACTAATGGGGCGATGATAGCTAACGGGAAGCGTAGCTTTCTTGCCGTGCTTGTGAATACCTATCACTATGGTCTTTTTCCAGACGGCCGGAAAGTGACCCTGGGACATGGCCGCATTGAAGACGCAGACCAATAGAGCTATGATGTGATCAGGAAGAAGTTTCAGCACCTCGTTCCTGATCCCATCTGGACCTGGGGACTTCCTAGGCTTAATACGTTTGATTGCGCCTGCAACTTCATCGAAAGTGATCGCGGTTAGGGTATCCGCCGGAGGAGACGCGAGTACATGCTTCGCAGCTGATTCGATTAATCCGTTATGGAAAGGGTCAGTGTTATCAGTGTTGGGCGAGCACTGTTTCTCTAAGCTTGCGGCAAGGCATTCTGCTTTGTCTATGCTATCGAACGCGGGAGGCAACCCGGGGCCTCTGTCGAGAGGAGGCATTGGAGTGACCATATCTGATTTGAGAGTTCGCGCTAGAGTCCAGTACGACAGGTGAGATGGCTGAAGACCCTCCAGGAGTCTGTCCCACCCGTCACCCCGGATCTCAGAAATACAAGACTTGACTGTTTTTCGTAACGAACGTAAGCGATCGCGATTCTCTACAGATGGGTAAGCGTCGTAAGCTCGAGTCGTGGCGTTCTTTTCCGTGATCAATGCTCTCCCGTCGTCAGGGAGTATAAAACGGCGATCGTTCGCCGCTTGTACCTCTTTCGAGGTCACCCTGACGGCGATCTGGAGATAATCAACCAGGGAATCGATGGCCGAATCCGCGTCGGCTTTAGACACCAACACGTCCGGAATCCTGTCCAAATTACTAGACGACGGATTTTCTTTAAAATATTGAACGACTTTCGCGTAATCAGCCACCCTAACCGACGGCAAGGTGAAGTCTGAATTGTGACCTAACTGTAAAACAACCGGGCGATGATCTGAATCAAGTTCATGTACGACTTGTATGAGTCGTACAGGAAGCGTGATATTTTTTAAGAGAGCTATGTCTAAAACTGTGGGTCGGCAATGATCTCGATAGTGTGTGGGTTCCGAAGGGGCTATGACGTCAAACGCGAGAACCCTACCTAGTTCGTCGAGTATCCTCCCGTTACGAGAGGTACACGGACTATTCCAGATAACGTTCCCGCTATTGAGGTCCCCTGCTATAATAACTGAATCTCATAAATTAAGTAGCGCCTGCAAATCGGATCTTAGCAATTGTTTGTTCGGTGGCAAATACGCGGAAACTAAAATAATATTCGAGTGACCGGTCATACCTAATTTACACACTGACACTTCTATATTGGTTAGCGCGGGCGGATCTAACGACATGCAGTACAACGAACGCCTAAAATAGATTAACGTGCCACCCCCGCGGGTGACACGGTCGTTCCTGGCTATACAGTAATTCGCGATTCTCGGATTACGCATACTCGGTTTTAACATCGTTTCCTGGATGAGGAAAACGTCAATCTGTCTATCGCGTATAAAGTCAGCTACTAGATCGCGCTGTGTCCGAAGAGATCTCGCGTTGAAAAACGAGAGGCATAGACCGCGTGATTTTATTTTATAAAGACCCGTGAATTTTATAACTTATTTAAACTAGGGTGACCGGGCGATGCGCTGGATAGTGGCTCCGATAGCCGGGAATTGCGCTAGAGCGGTGAGAAGGCCAAAGCCCTCTTCTACCTCGACGATGGCGTAGAAGGCGAGGACCTCCTTCATGTCGTGTTCGCGGAGTAATTGCTTCATCCAGTCGAATTTACCCGCGAGAGTGGATGATGAAGCATAACTCGCCTGTGGCGGCGGCGCCTGGGGCCTGGAAGAGGCCTGAGGCTGAGGTCGGGGGGCCCAGGGGGCCATAGGGGCCCGCCCGGGTGGAGCCGCGCGCGGCACAGAGGGTGGCGAGCGCGGTAAAGTCGTGGGCGCGGACGCTACCGGGGCGCGGGAGGCGCCCGGCAGGCCCGGGAAGGGCTCCACGGACATGAGAGGTGGAGGCGGAGGGCGGGCGGCGGCTATAGGCGCCCTGGGGGCCTGCCTCGCCTGACGGGGACGTTGTGTGCGCGGTGCGCGGGGACAGCCGCGATAATTCGCGGGGTGACCCGCGTTACCGCAGAGCACACAGCTGGGAGGATCGGGAGTGCCAGGAGTGCGCTCGCACTCCTTCGTGGCGTGGTCTCCCAGGCACTTGACGCACCTGGGGCGAAGATGGCAATTCTTTGCCGAGTGCCCATAACAATGGCAGTTATGACACTGCGACGGAATATGGGTCTTGCGTGGGGGCTCAACGGTGACACCGTTGAGGTCGCACACAGATGTGAGCGAAAAGATGGCCGTGCCCTCCTGCGACCGGTCGAGGAGAACAAGCACCACGTTGTAGGGAGCGCGGGTGCGTGGGTGGTATATGCGATATACCTCACGCACGGGGAATTTCTTCTCCTGAAGGGAGAGAGTGATGTCCTCGACCGAGATTTCAGCCGGGACACGGCGAAGCATGACACGGAGGAGGCGCTCCTCCTCGAGAGCGAACGTGAAATATGCTAATTTCGATTCCGTAAGGAACCGAATCAAAGCGCGATGGTCTTCGGACGTGGGACATTTTATGCGAATGCCCGCCGGAGTGCTAAGGGCATTCGTATAATTGACCTTAAGGGTCTTCAAACGATTAGAAATCGCAGTCCATTGGGACTTGTCCTGAATCGTGACTGGAGGCGGGGGCGCGGCTTCCTACCTGCAGAACCCGCAGGTTGAGAAGGAGTGAGCGAGACGGAGCTAGGTCCTTTCGTCCGGGATTGACTACACGGTATAGCCGCGGCCGGCACGCGAGCGCCACCTATGTTGGCGACTTTGACCGGTCCTACGGAATCCAAACTCGTCGGGCTAGCCGGACGACGCCTACTGTATGAGACGGACGTATAACCGTCCTTGTCTAACTGCGCAGAAGGCGCGGGGATCGCGATCGCGGTCGCGGTAGGCTTGGCGGACGCCGTCACCTCTAGCTCCATCTCGGAGCCGGTCTCCGAGCTGGAGCTAGGTATCGAGGCCTCAAGTAGGCCTTTATCGCGCGCGTCTACAGAAGACTGCGGTGATAAGGTCGCGAAAGAGTTCGCGGTCGGAATGTTAAAAAGGCCCTCGAAGGCCTGCGACGTCACATTGCGGAAGGTTAAATTAATAATCTCCTGGTCTAGACCGCTCGCGAGGAGATTTTTACGGTATAATTCTACCAAAGTTAACGGATCCATCGCGGTGGATCGAGGAGAGGGAGGAGCCGCGAAACAACCTCCCTGCCTTAAGGGCAGGGGGGCACGCCGAACGGGTTAATCACGGGTCTATCCTGGGTGCAGATCAAGAGAGCTGTTTAAAAAGAGCCAGAAGAAGAAAGTAATACAGGAAATACGTTAGCGAGACAGGCAGGGTAAATAATTTGCATAAATATAGAACAAATAAATAAATGGATATCTAAACAAATAAATAATTGAAATAAATAAAGTTATAAAGAAATGACGACTATAAAGGGTAAAGAACTACGTAAATAAATAGATAAACTAATGAGTAGACATATAAATGTACCAATATATATAATATAATAAACAAAGCAATAAATATATAAAAAGGAAGGGTCTCACTCAATTTCGAGAAAAATAACTCGGGTGTTGCACAGCTGCGGTGCACGTGGTGCGCCCCGTCAGGCGGATCGGCACTTCAATGTGAAGCTGAACACTTCACTCTGTATACACTGTATCACAATAATCACGAAATATCGCTCCGAGCGGGGAAGCGACCGTTCCCGGCCGCGTCAGAATCGGAACTCCGATGCAAATGAATTGGTGGGTTGATGTTAAGTAATCAACACCGTCCATAAACACCAGCAACATGAGAGGAGTCGTAAATGCGTTGCCAGCCTGTGTTAATGAGTAATCGGGGAGGTAGGAAGGGCATAAGGGGTAGATGGGCCTCTGGCGCTCTCACTGACCGAACGAAACGCAACAATGCAAGCAATATTACTCCACGTCAGTATCCTGTGAGAGGATGATACTACCCCAGGCGAGCCGACCCATTCATGCTGAAACCAGTTATAGCTTCAGCGTGGCTCTACCACCTTATAATTTTATTTTATCTTTATTATATTTTATTTTATCTTCTGTAATGTAATTACTGCTTTTGTAAAACTTCATGAGTATAAAACGTACTAGAAAAATATTTCCTTACTCTAACTGAATATGACTTGCAAAGAATGAGGCTAATAATAATAATAAGGCTAATAATATTAGATTTTTGTGTACAAAAATATGAAAAACGTTTGAAATAAAATGGAATAAATGATTAGATTTATATCTACGCAACCGAGAGAAAACTCTTTTAACTGCGCAAGAATACGTCAAATGTCATAGCTTAATTCTGGATGAAAAGGTCATAATATCTTTGTTATTATTGTTATGTGGTAGATACGACGTTATTGCAAAAGTATATTTGTTTATCGTGTACTAGATTTTACTTGCAGATTCGCTCGAATTTTTTTATATCATATAGGAGGCAAAAGAACAGGTGGGTGAACTGAGGTTAAGCGATCACCACCGTCCATAGACACTAGCAACACTAGGGGAATTGCAAGTGCGTTGCCAACCCGTGTTTTGGGGGATGGGGGAAAGGGGATGAGGAGAGACCAGGGAAGAGGGACAGAAGAGGGTAGGGGAGATGGGAGGAGATAGAGAGGCCTCCGGCGCTCTTACAGACCGAACGAAACGCAACAATGCAAGCACTGTTACTTCACGTCGGTTTTCTGTGAGAGGGTGGTACTACCCCACGCGAGCTGACCCATTCTTGCTGAAACCACTTATAGTTTCAGCGTGACGATGAAAACAGTGCTTGCATTGTTGCGTTTCAGTCGGTCAGTGAGAGCGCCAGAGTCCCATGTCGTTCCTCTCTCCCCGTCCCCTCTCCTCTGTCACATCTCCCTCTCCCTCTCTCCTCTCACTTCCCACAAGCTGGCAACGCACTTGCGACTCGTTCGGTGTTGCTAGTGTCTATGGACGGCGGTGATCACTTAACATCAGGTGACGCACCTGTTCATTTTCCTCATATGATATAAAAAAACAGAAAATATAGTTTATCGAATTTAAAATCAGTTGTTTTCAATCATTTTAGTCCACGCAATGAAAATAGGAAACTTAGGGAAAGTTTATTTCAATCAGTGAATCACTACGAACTATTTATAATACAAACTGATTAAAAACTCATATAGAAGTAAATTTAGGAATATGTTTTATTTTTAACTTACTTCACTAATACAATTTCCTTTTTTTTTCAAACTGTCTACGCATTCGTATTGACCTGACAGGCCTATACAGCTTCACCGGACTACTGGATATGTTTTATTATACACAAAGGCTATATATAATCTACACACAAAAAAAACCATAGGAAAAAAGTTAACGTAGTATAATCTATCTATCTAATACCTTTAAACGAGCAATTCTTGTATATTGTTATACATTCAGGTTCTTGGAAACAGCGTCAGCAATTTCCGTGAAACTTAGTATGTAGGTGATTTTGGAGACGATAAATCGATCTATCTAGATTTCATTCATAGAAAACTTTTTTATCTGAGTTTTCAGGCAATGACAAAAATATAGCTAAAATATAAAGGTAAATTTGGTCATTGCTGTCAAAACAAAAATAGCTCAGATGGAAATAGCTTCGTCTAACCCCAGTTCGAATCCGAGTGACATCAAAAGAGATATCTTATTTTAATTTATTTTTTTGTGAAAAAATGCTAATTTTGTGAAGCAAACCTAACAGTTTATTTTAATAAAAAAATATTTTGTTATATTTATTAGAGAGATATCTTTTTTTTTTTTAAATATGCTAATTTTGTGAGGAAAACCTAACAGTTTATTTTAGTATAAAAAAGTTTTTGAAGACCGAGTGAAGCTCGGTAGTCCATGTACTTATATATAACTATGTATTGTGAAAATAGAATAAAATATTATCTTTCGAGAAAAGTATTTAAAAATTAAATTTGAAATTAATTAAATATAATTATGAATAGGATGTAATCAATCAAACAGACAGGTTTTCAACAGATTAGTGTCGGGAAAACGAATTTTAATAAACGTCGAATGCACCCCAAAGTTACGATTAATGAAAACCCTTTGTAGCGTTATAACGTTTACCCACATCTAGGAAAGTTTGTGTACAAATTCTAGTTAATGACTAGGTCGATCGGCCGCCCGTCGAGTCGAAGGCTCGAGGGTAATTTATCACAATATGGAAACGCCTACACGGTTCACTGAGTCGGCGAATTTCCTATGAATACAGGAACTTATACGAAAAAGTGCATGACTATCCTCTAATCTAATCTATATTATAATCTAATATAAATATAAATCTAATATAAATCATTTTTAAATAGATAAAAAATGTCAATTTTATGAGGCAAACCTAACAATTTATCTTAATTTAAAATGTTTTTTAAAGAACCGAGCTAGGATACTAGTTACCAATATATCTAATATCACATAAACGACAATTCTTTTAAAAGGTTTACCCTCTATTAGACAACAGAATATAATGTAGAATATGAGCAAAGGTGTCACCAAATATGTTTTTAGCGAAAATTCCAATACTATAATGTCTTTTCAAATAAGAAGATTATTGTCAAACCGCCATCTTACTTCGCTTCTTCGCACTCTACTCCAGTAAATGCTGTATGAACGAAAAAGTAATAGTATATACAAATAAAGTGATTGAATCATCTGACAGGTCGTAAATAAAATTTAAAAAAAATAATACGTGTGGCACTCGGGGACTGCCGCGGTAAAGCTATTGCATAGCATTTTTTATTAACTTATGCAATTATAACTATTTATTTATGCAGTATTTTTTTTCCTTTGTTTTTTTTTTCTTTGATATTAATTTTTAACTTATGCAGTTATAACTATTTATTTATTTTATTTATGCAGTATTTTTTCCTTTGTTTATTTTTCTTTGATATTAATTCAAGTTACACTTTTTGAGCGTGGTGACCGATAAGAAAACAATTTTTTTTCTTTTTTGGTCAAAATATTTTTATTATCGTACAATACATGTAGGTTATTCAGGAATATTAATCATTGAAACTATAGGTTTATGGTAACTGAAAAAAGTAAATTTTCAAAAAAAAGTATTAACCGACTTCAATATTAATCAGAGGCATAGAAATAAGGCACTAAAAACCGGAAAATAAATAGGTTATCAAATTAACCAAATGTAATGAAACATATGAATATGTGTGCTACCAGGAGATGTATTGGAAGTCGGTGCCAACCGAAGATCATATCATCTACATCTAGGTACAAAGGCACCGACTTCCAATGCATCTCCTGGTAGCACACATATTCATATGTTTCATTACATTTGGTTAATTTGATAACCTATTTATTTTCCGGTTTTTAGTGCCTTATTTCTATGCCTCTGATTAATATTGAAGTCGGTTAATACTTTTTTTTGAAAATTTACTTTATTTCTCCATTTTTAGTGAACATAATTTTTTTTTTCTAAAACATGCGGGTCACCTGATTGTAAGTGATCACCCTCGCCCATGGATACCTGCAACACGAGAGGAATCACAGATGCGTTGCCGGCCCTTAAGAAAGGAGTAGGCTTGTTTCTTGAAAGTTGTGTTACTTTGTCACGGATCCCATAATCAGAACCTAACCAAACTCTCATCAAACTACCCTTGAAGAACACCCTTTACAATAAAAAAGGAATCATCGAAATCGGTTGGCATGATATTGAGTTATTCGTCTATTTGTCGTATACACACCAAATGCAAATTTAACACTTATACGGTTTTGGACTGGATGCCGTTGACAGAACCGGACCAAAAAAAAATGGGACCACACGGGAAGCACTAGCTTTCAAATAAAAAAAGAATCATCCAAATCGGTGCAGCCAGTCCAGAGTTATGAGGTAACAAACATAAAAAAAAAAAAAAAAAAAAAAAAAAAAAAAAAAAAAAAAAAAAAATACAGTCGAATTGATAACCTCCTCCTTTTTTTGAAGTCGGTTAATAAGAAACAAAAATTTGAGACTTGATTGGTGTTAGGTTTTTTCGTTACGACATTTTAGGATTCGGTCTCCACGCTCAAGGCCCGCGATAAAAGCTATACAATACCTTAAAAACAAAAGTTTATATCTTATTCTAATTTTATTATTACTCCGAAGGGCAACGAGTAGCAAAATAACTTAACTATCATTAATAGTACAATGAACATATGCGAGTCTTCGCCATCTCAATCTACAATATTGTTAATATATATATATATATATATATATATTAATTACTCTATACATACATATCTAAAAACAATATTAATTTGTCTATTATAATAATTTTACATTTTTAATGCAAATTAAATATATTTTGCATTTTTTTTTACTGGCAGTACGATTTTGACAATTAGAGCATGAAGTTTGCTCAGACACAATTACCTTCTCATTTGAAACACAGTAATGAATGCTTATATATGTACATCAAATTCTGTGACCAGAAAACAGACAATTCAAAAATACAAAGCTGTCAATGTTGAGTAGACTAATAGCCTCAAAATATCCAGTTGGTTATCATTTCATTTTTCCTCGTCAGAATTTTAATTCGTTAATTTTATTATCCCGTTGCAAGTAAGAATAATTTAATAAACAATCTTCATTTTGCTAATTTATAATAATTTAAAAATATTCTGCTCTTAAAATCAGGTCACTTTTGATGCTTAAAGATAATAAATCATCAGAACAAAATGTAAAGTCATCCTCTTTAACTATAACATGTGTCACACAAGAAACTCCAACAACTAGCCCAAGTGCCAACTTAGCACTAACTTTGACTTAGTGTTAAGTATGAGAAACAGATTGATTATATGTTCATAAATTATAGTAAAACCGATTACATTGACGTGGAATTTGGCGCAGTTTCTGTGCCACGTATTGAAGTAGTAATTTTGGCAATGTTTCATTAAACTCCGTCTAGATCTATGTTATGTCTTAAAGTTATTGGGAGCAATCTAAATGTATGTCAGGTGTAATAATTTTTAATTCCCTATGTCGACCTAAAACATTTGGTAATTTGATGATGTGAATGTTTCATTTAGACCTCTCATCACCGCATACCATAAAGAACTAATTTTCCGTCGGTTGCTTCGCTCGAATATACTATAAGATTTAGGCTGTTTTTGTATGAAAACATACTTTTTTCTTAACCTTGGTTTATGATCAATTTATGACAGAAATATTTCTCATACTTATCTGATCACCTCTTTTCATACACTTAAAGGTGACATTTTGCAACACTTTTAAGTAGGTCTTCCCTTAAAATAGCTTCATACCCTTATCCCATCTAAGTAGGGTCGGCACATGTTTCTCCTTTTCCAACCGTCATATATTATGTCAGTACTCACACCTTTTCTACACATATAATATCATTTCACACAATCCATCCATACCTTTTTGGTTTTCCTTTACTCTTTCCTTTCTTCCTACTCTATTCTATATATATATCTTTTATCTATATATCTTTCTTCATACTCCAACTTTTCTAGTAACATAAATTTTAACAGTCTGTTCCCTCGGCGTGGAGCCCTTGAGCGTGCTGTTCGCGCGATATACTGACACAAAATCTTACATGACAGCAACAACATTACAAATATCTCCACCACACACGTGCACGCATACACGCTTACACATGAATATGGAAGGATTTTGTTTCTTTCCCTTATCGAATTGAAATAGTTTAGAAAATTATCCGATACGAAATATATATCAGAGTTGTTGAGGTATGTATGCTTGGTACACATGTTTGTTCCAATAACTCATATATGTATTAATAGTTAGCTTAGGTCAGCTCACATAGGTCGCGAATTGCACGTATCAGCCAACATCCCAAACTGAGGTGCACGACCCTGGAGCTAGTTGTCAAATAAAATCGGTTGACTGCCCTAAGCGCTCGCCTTAGTAGTCCGGTGAAGCTGTTAAGAGCTTGCTAGGTCAATAGTTCGAGAAAAAAAAAACACTTCTCATAATATACCCGTATCATGTTAACGTAGCTTTCTTTATGATATAAATAAAATAAATAGGATTTCTCGTGCAAACTTTACAATCTTCATTCACAATTTCAGCAACCAGTATTACAAGATTATTTTTTTAAATATGTCGAATATTCTTATTGTAAGTAATCATCCTCACAATAACCTAAAAAACATTGGTCTCTTTTCGATTATGTTTTTTTACAACTTTATTGTAAGCCGAAAATAAATGTAGCCTATTACTGAGCACAATTCTTGTTCACTTTTCATTACCTACATTTTGTCAGGTACTACAGATTTAATCTATCTTATTCTTCCACATTAATATTTATTGATATTAATAAATATAATATATTTATTTGCGTACAATTTTTATATACATTATATTGTAATATCTCAAATGTTTATTTATAACTATTACATTTAAATTTTTATATATCGTATAACGATTATTATTATTTTTATTATTCTTATTACAAATCACCAACACAACAATTATGTTCTGTACCGAGCGAACTAATAAGCTGTTTGATTACTTTTCTGATCCCTTGATACTGCCTAATATATTAGATATAACATTATAAGAACAATCTGTATATCCCTTCAGGCGAATATTGCGTAGACTGTTCGAAAAGAAGAATTGCTACCTATTTTCCTCTCACCATGAATATAATGCTAACTGTATTCCTGTTATATTTTCAAAATACCGTTTTCGAACAATCTTATTCACTCAGATATGCAAATTAATTTCATAGTGATATACTATATGAGACTGTACCAATACGTTTTGAAGTTCATTCTCCAATCCCTAACTACCTCATAATTAAATTTGTTACAATCCGCCTAAAGGATAATACCTGCTTCATAATACTCGTCACGTTTACTAGGGGCTTGTGGTATAATATTATAGTTTGATTTTGTTCAGACTTTATTAAATTGTAGTTCAGAAATGTAACAGTAAGAGTCTTGTAGCGTCATCTAAATATTACTTTAGTATGACTTGCATTTTTAATTGAACTCAAAGTGACGTTGCATAGAGGTTGATTCTCTAAAACCTAATGCAACCTACTGTTATACATTTGGATGTATTAATTGTTTGTCACATCTTAACTGCTCAACCTATTATCGTGAAATGTTACGTAAGTAATATAAAAGATATTGAAAACGACCCATTTCATTCAGAAAAAAGTACTAGCCATAAGGATATCACAAATTTACATCAACGCGAGTGAAGTTGCAATGAAAAGCTAGTTCAAAATAATTAAAGTGAATTAGAGTTTTATATCGTGAGTTGCGTTCACAATCCCAATAAGTGATAATAATTGACAGTGTTAGATCTATAATCCAACATATTTTGACACACTTTGTCGGGAAAAAATCAGCTTTATACTGTAAAAGGAAGATTTTGTCTCATTTTCTTTGTGGGAAGCCAGGGTGGGCAACTATTAAAAAATGAAACACTAATTTCTGTGTACGTGAAGTAACACTGCTTGCATAGTAGCGTTTCGTTCGATCAGTGAGAGCGCCGCTGGCCCACCTCCCTTCCCCTCCTCAGTCCTCTGGTGTTGCTAGTGTCTATGAACGGTGGTGATCACTCAACATCAGGTGACCCAACTATGCGTTTGCTTCTTTTGAAAAAATTAAAAAAATATCATGTATGAATTATAAAAGTTGCCCATTTACTAAATGTTTTGTAAATCGGTTTTTAATTAAATATCCAAAAAGTGGTATTCATGACATAGTCCACAAAAAAAAAGGTAGTGTTAAAAGGTCATTGTTTTAGCAGAAAGAGTCTAGGCGGATATTAGCCGTCCGAAACGAATGTGGACGGCAGAATTATTACTAGTGACAACATTTTCTAGATGGTTCTTTGCGAGTTTCGGATTTAATGACTTTTAGTCGAAGCGCTCGTACCAAAGCACTGTTATATTACACTTTCATATTTATTTTAATTCGACTTTGTGAATATTTCAATAGATTCCAAAAATCAAGAGCGTCGTCAGCCGTTGAAAGAAGCAGTTTAGTAAAATCAATTCAAACTTTAACAATAAAAATTCAGCGCGAGTTACGTTCAATACGGAATTCGCGTTAAATTATAAAACAAAACTTATTATTTCGATGGAGCGTCTACCGAGAAATGCCTACGTATACCGAGAGCTATTTATTCATTTAGTTTCTTGTAATTTCGAATCATTATTCCTACTCACGAAAATAAATTAAGTGATCGCGAATTAGTTCGTTGTTTTTGTAAAACATTTTCCTTGAACATCTGAAGTATTTTTGTTTTTATAGTTCATCAGTATATAGCGGTAAGTGCGTATGTGCGTAACATTTCAAATTGTGAGTCTCTGTATAACAGGTATAGTGATTTTATTTGTAATGTCGCTTATTGCTACAACTGCGCTGTATTGTATTATAGTGCAGTTGTGATAGATTCATGCTGAAGCTATGACTGATTTCCAAATGGGTCGGCTATCCGGAATCTATCACCCAACTCACAGAAACAATGACGTGAAGTAACAGTGCTTGCATTGTTGCGTTTCGTTCGGCGAGTGAGAGCGCTGGAGGCCCATGTCCTCCCTCTCTCCCCATCCCAAACTCTCTTCTCTCTTCCCACTCCACCAAACACAGGCTGGTAACGCACTTGAGACTTGGTGTTACTAGTGTCTATGAACGGCGATGATCACTTAACATCAGATGACTCACCTGTTCGTTTGCCTTCTATGATATATAAAAATGTAGATTCAAAACTATTTCATAGGGAATAATTATAATTTAATATAATATAAAAATAATTGTTAGGACTGCTGGCTTACTTTGTGCCGATTAATTATTCTTTTAGAAAGTCCTTACCAACAAAAGCCTTATGTTATAATACAATAGCTATGTTTAAAAATATATATTACTACATCTGATGGTATTGTATATACGGAAAGTTATAACATATTTATTTTAAATTGGTCTTCGTCTAGTGGCCTAATGGTTTTTTTTGCTAACGAGTGTACCACTATAATTATTCCATCTACGGACGAGACTAAATACGTCATTATGTATTACTTTTCCATTTATTGAATATCATATACTTAATACAGTCAAGGATGTGAAAATAAGTAACTGTAAATAATATAAAGAATATAACAGTGAATAAATATAAAGAAAAAAGGCTAACAAAAGAGGTAAGCACAGTTCCGAACTGTTTTACTTTTTTCATATTTATTTTATAGAATAACAATTTGACGCACGCGTTTTCTATGCAGTAATTCGAATCATTATTTTATATATATATAAATAATTGCCTAACAGAAATTATTATACAAACTTTCAACCCATTTTCACCAGCTGATTGAATTTTCAGTCAGTCAATTATCATTTTATGTGTAGAGGTTTATTTTAAATATATCACACGTGATTACAAAGCTAGTATTTATACGAAATATAAAGTATTTTAGTCGATATTTTTTTCTTAATTCATATACCTTTATAAACTAATTTGATAGATATCATAATTTACATTTTGAAATAGTTTTAAATCACTTTCTAATTATAATTTACTTTCACGAAAATATTCTATGAAATACTTAAAAGTCAGAATAAAGTTTCCACTCGTAACGGACTCTTACAAATGACTGTATAAATTTGATATCTTCGTTGAAGTCAAAACATTCGCCTTTTCTCTTAGCGAACACTTTAAAGTTTGACGATTTCTAAACTTTTGTGCGAATCTACTTTTGATAACAAACTCATTCTCGTTGTTATTCAAAAATATTATTGTTCATAGCAAAAGCAGTTTAAAGAAACAACAAACTTATCTTAAAAATATGTGTTTACTTTGTAAAATATTTATAAGATAAAAAGAATAGATATATTATTACATTGTACAATTCCAAATTATTGCTAATGTGTTTTAGTATAATTTATTAAACGTTGCATCATTTGTCTACATATTTATTGTACTACTTATTTCGATAGAATGTGTATTTTCTAAACAATGGAAGTAAGATGGTTGCCTCAAAGGACTAGTAAATTTAATTATGATAGGATTAAAATATTAATGTTTTATAAGTAATGATAAAGATTTGTACTATGATTTACTACGTAAAAGAGAACTTTAAATATATTGTTGATTTTTTCAAGTCTTCAGAGTCTAATTAATTTAATCTATCACATATATGTTACTTATTCAGCCTAGATTTAAAAAAATATCCTGTAAATCTTGTCGAGTCACATACAAACAGACAGATTGACATACATTTTACCGCTTATATTATGAATTATAATTTATATAAACAAAACACAGCCTACAATATTTACAAATCTTGGAATATGTAAATTCTACTTTATATTATTACAATTTTATCCATATTTATACGTATCAATTATCACGAAATTTGACATACATGTTGTCACGGGTACAAAAAAGGTACATTTCATCCAGGTAAACGTATTGTTCCCAGAGAACAGACAATACATTAACGCGATTAAATCCGTGAGCGAATGCTAGTGAGGAGTATACGTTATGCTGTAAAATTATTCTCATACAAAGTAATCTAAAAAAAATTGAACATATCCTTGTTCTTGTTCCAGAATTAAATACGTAAGCCGTATCAACGCAACACATACATGCTATAATGCTGACAAACTTATGGCACAGTGTCGACGTGATATCGGACGCAGAATGTAACCAGTGGGACTATTAGTGACGTGATGCAACTTGTAATGATAAACTTCTTAATAATGTTCGACGTCGTATTCATATTCTTTCTGTTCCTGATCGCTGTTACTTGTGTGATGAACTACATGCCGGGACGCAGTAAGCGGGAGGAGGCGACGGAGGATGACGTAGAAGATGACGTCATCCCCCCTCCGCCATTGTTCGCGGGCGATGACGAGGCATACCAATCGGGAAGTCGGGACACTTACGTTGTCATATCACCTCCGCTGGACAACATTAAATCGAAAGACGGATGTCCAGTTCACGTGGTGTAGTATAAGCACTGACATAAATATGTAAGTATACATACTCATTGAAATAAATGTACAAATTAAACTAAGCATTTCAAAGTGCACATGACATGCAGATGAAATTAAATCATAACGACTTATAGGTTTTATCGCTTGATCACAATCGTATCTGACATTAAATGAGAAAATGGTCTAAATACGTTAAACGTATGTGCTGACTGGTTTTATAGTGTAGCCAAAAGTTTTTCAACTCGAGAGTGGTAGCCAGTCCTTAGAAAAGGCTCTACCAGCATACTATGTTTTCATTACGGTTACTTTACCAATCATCATCCCATTTTTATCTTCTCGTTACACTATTACAATTTTACGATATCTTTTTTTTATACCATATAAGAGGCAAACGAACAGGCGGGTCACCTATTGTTTAGCGATCACCGCCGTCCAGAGACACTAGCAACCCCAGGGGAGTCGCAAGTCCGTTGTCAGTCTGTGTTTGGGGGAATGGTGAGAAAGGTAGAGGGGTTAGAAGAGAGAGGAGGGGTGAGGAGAGGGGAGGGGAAATGGGGCTCCGGCGCTCTCACTGACCGAACGAAACACAATAATGCAAACACTGTTACTTCACGTCGGTTTTCTATGAGAGGGTGGTACTACCCCGGACAAGCCGACTTATTCATGCTGAAATCAATAATAGCTTCAGCGTGGCCACAAAATATCTACAAAATAATACTAAATCGTATAAAGTAAAAATAGTACTAAATAATATCGTACTCAAACTAGTACAATTAATGTTTTTGTCTGTGAGACAATTAAATAACTAAATTCAAAACACATGTTGCATCTAATTTTCCATACTATTTAATTGTAATATAAAAACAAAATAGCCAATAACTGTTTGATACCGCTTAGTTCTAAAGTGACGTATACATACTTTATTTCCAAAATTTTAGTTTAAAAATAAGTAGTGAAACCAAGATACTTAATAGAGTATTTTTAAGGGTTGTCTGGTAGATTCCTAACTATATTTTCAAAAACGTCAAGCAGTTAACGCATAATTTCGGAAAGTTCAATCAAGTTAGTTCAAGTTTCACTAACAAGGGTGGAACTAGTTGAGTCACGTGTGACTGGAGTACATATTACAAAAAAATATATATTACAAAAAAAATGTATGTATTACAAAAAAAAATGTTATTAATTTCAGTGATATATTTATATTCTTTCATAACCTTACTGATAAATAAATGTGAATCTGACATCATTTGTTTGTTACGCTTTCACGGCTAACCTCTGAACCGGCGTCAATTTTGGATACACGTTGTCAACGATACAACAATCCGATCGAAGACAAAAGAATGCGGTGTACCTTCATTCATAAAAAAGTACTGCTCCCAACAGATAGGTTAAATCTACATTAACAAAGCCGCGAACTAAAGGTAGTGTAATAAAGAGATAGAAATGGTAACAAGCAATGCCTGAAAGTATTGATTTTGTTCCAAAATTACTTTTGGTAATAGAAAATTACGTTACCGGTAAAAGACACAGTGTGTTTATATTTATATTGTTATTATTTCATGAACATAAATAGGTGATTTCTAGTAGTGTAAGTATACAATAGTTGATGCGTCTGTTAATGATCATGTATCTTCTAAATGAGTTGACCGATTGAGATCACAGTTCATAACTATACCAAGACACGTTAGACGGGTTCGTCATCGTTATTAACAAGTTTTTGTGTTTGTACCAAAACTTATGGTCTGGATATATTGAATTACTGATAAAAATATTATAACCACATTTTAAATATACGTTTAGTGCAAAAATTAAAGTTAAATTCTAATATCTGGATTTTGTTGGTAATACTGTGGCCAGATTATTAACCACAGAAAAATATGTAGCAAGGTCTTCTACGACAGCGTAACCCACTTGCAATACAGAGTAATAACTGACTGGCATATCAACGCACAGCCAAACTATTGAGGTTGAGTACCGTGAATATTTAGATGCGGGTTCCTTTTATGATGTAGGGAACCACTAAGGAAGGATTTTTGGTTGAAAATTTGTACGAAAGTTTATTATTTTTTCGTCAGTCAATTAGACATTATTTAATAGATACAAAATAAGGACTCGTAAATAGTTATTCCATGTCAAACGCATGCGAAGCCTTGGGAAATATCTAGTACATGTTTATACATAACTTTTTATTAAATGAGTTAGTACTTGACTCACTTGACCTGAAAGTGACATTAAAAGATATCTCGCAAAACTGTGTGATTTTAATCTTTTAACTTTGTTCCAGATCAACGTAGGAGTTTATTATAAAGAAGCCTTATGAGAATGTAGGTGTCGAAGAAAACGTAGACGTTTTTTACCAATTAGTAAATGAAATTCTTATTACATTAATATTACCGCAGATGGAAATTTGGGACGCAACAATACACAGAAGGTGAAACCAAAAGTAGACCATACGTATGCACGTTTTAGAGATACACATGTTTGTAATAACGCTGGTAATCAAGTGTTTTAAACGATGTAACTTACAACATTTACAATTAGGTAGGAAATTATAAGATTTACTAGCATTAAATTATTATGTTCTGGTGGCCTAATAGAATTGTTTCCTTGTGTTACTTAGCTAAAGTTTGTTAACCGTTGGTAACACGCGTCATGTACACACAATCATAACACATTCGTGTCAGCCGCTTTGTAAACAATTAGTTTGTTACGTGAAGTGTTCAAATATTTACAAGTGCTTGTTTAAGACGAATGTGACTGAATCGTAGTTAATTATATTAGCGAATAAAATAAATAACCACATTTTCTGCTTGATATATTAAATTTTGTAAGAACTAGAAGCGATACACGTGTTTATTATTAATGCATTGTTTCAAATGTGCTTCGAAAATGCGCCTAAATTATTGTACTGAAAAATCGATTTAAAATTGATCAATTTCTATACCATAGTACCAAGGTATAATTAACGATCTACTGTCATTATATTTCTTATATATTTATTATTATTTAATTAAAAAATGTAGTAAAATAATTAATATATTAAATAATTCAGTGACTTATATATATTATATCAAACGTGTGATTTTGTGAAACAGAAATATTCACCAAGTTAAAGACAATTCATTTCAAATATTCACTGTGAAGTATGTAATAAGATGTTATTTATAAGATTTATAATCAACATTACAAGCAGAATCTCCTAACAAAGATTTCTTTATATATGGTATAGCCCAATATATACTCAGCGAGGTAGGGAAAAATTGGAAGCTCCCATATACACATTTTTTCCCTAATATGATTATACCGATGCATATGAAAGAATGAGGAATAATAGATATGATCTTGGGAAAATAAGAACCCAAAATTGCTTATAATCGTGATACTGAAAAATAAAAATCAGATTCGTAGAGAGATTCCTACACAATACAGATATGGCCAACTCAGTTTCGAGAAATATAGATGTATCATACTATAGTGTATTGGGGTTAATTTAGTATTACTCTGTTTACCACTAAGTCGCGACTACCATCCGCGTTGTGATAAACACAACATAGACTTCTTTTTGGTTTACCTCATTGCAAGATTTGTCAGTAAATACAGAGTAGCCGAGACAGCTGATAGTGGTAAGGAGTTGCAAGCTCCTAGGTGGTAATTATGTTTGAATTGTATGTTTACTATCAGGCAACGTGCTGTCACTTCATCGTGTTACTAAAATGTATGTTTCGAACACCTACGGTGTTATTACAAAAAAGTTAAATACGTATTGAATACTTGCTTTAAAAAGGTTTCGTATTAAATGCACCGCGCTCGCGCGAGGTCAGTTTGCGTTATCCTTTTTTCGCAAGTCTAACATACCAAAACGAGACAAAAGAGCAAGATGGCGAACGTTCAGCGAGTGCGGTGCATTTAATACGTAACCTTTTTAAGCAAGTATCAAATACGTGATTAAGTTTTTTTTTTAATAACACCGATATTGTTTAACGCAAAACATGTTTGCATAATATACACATTATTTATAATGATTTACTTTATGGGATTAAATTGTTACCTCTGTACGTTTTTAAACAATTCTTAATATAGGATAAGTGTGGAGGTACTCTAAGTAATGACTTTAAACAGATTGTAGCATACTTTTCTCGCTAACTCTTATTGAGTTAGGGGGAATAGGACCGTCAAAATTCGACGTCGACGACAAAGTCACGACGTTTGTGCCTCGATATAAGCGATTCTTTCGTATTTGTAACCAAGTTTTTCACAAATCACAACTCTAATAAAATATATATGAGACACTGTAATTATTAAGCTTACTTTACAAAGAAAAACAGTAGATAAACATTACAAATAAGACTTAATAATAAAGAGACAATACATTTGCTATGAAAATATTCTCATATCAATCTGATTGTTAAGGATTTGTAGTATATCTTTAACCTTTCTTGTAATGATAATTTTTAAAAATTTTTATTAATAATATTGTATCCTTATTCATTTTGAATTGAAATAAAATATACGTACGACTTAGGAATATAAATTATCAGTACATCTTTTTTGTTTCATTAAGCATTTATAGAAATTTAATTAGTTAGCAAATTACGCATAAAGTTGCATTACAGTACTTTATTATGTTTTTCTTTTAAAACATATTTTTATATATCATACCGAGAGGCTCTTAAAAATGGAATGATGTTAGTTAAAAAGCTAAATTGTGGTACTCGATTAAATACAGGCTTATACCTGTGTAAAACGTCATATATATGGGTCATTCCACACCAAATCGGTTAATTCCGAAGCAGTGAAGCCCATCATGCCAGTAGCATTAGGCAGCTAGAAAAAAATTTGAAAACTTTTAAAAACGTTTTTATAGTGTAGGAAAATATGAAAAACTTTCAGCGTAGTCGAAAGGCTTCGAGGTTAAAAGTGGTCGGTTTCGCGTGGAATTACTCATATATGTATATTAAACTTAAAAAAAAGATCATATGATTTTACAATGTTTTATTTATCGTTATTAAAAAATAATCTTTAGTGTTTATATCTGTTCGTTAAACATAGTTTTCTAAGTATTACTTAATTGTCTTAATTTATGTAGTGTAAGTAGGTACGAGAAAAAATAAGTATTTAATCATATTTGAGATTAACAATAATCGCCTAGTCAATGTTTAAGGAGTAAAAATAAAATCAAAAATAATAATTATGTGATATCTAATAACACAATTTTAAAATGTAGTTTTTAGAAGAGAAAATTATTGTTTTAATATTAGGTACTTATTGTTATACGAGTGTCTAAGGCTGGTGTCACATTATTGAAGAAATATGATCATAGATTATTTTAAGATCAGCGGGATAAATACGAGAATTAAAGAAAACATTTCATTACAAAAAAGTTAAATACGTATTAAATACTTGCTTAAAAAAGGTTTCATACTAATTGCAACGCTCTCGACGGAGGCAAGTTCGCGCTATTCTTTTTTCGCAAGTCTAACCTAACCTAATCAAAGCGAGACAAAAGAGCAAGATGGCAGACAGTCAGCGAGCGCGGTATATTTAAAACGTAACCTCTGTAAAGCAAGTATTCAACTTTTTTGTAATAACACCGCTCATGTTTGCATTTTTTTAATAATATCATATCTTGATCACTCGATATAAAGTTAAATACTTATCATCATCATATTTCTTACATAATGTTACAAAGACTATAAAAATATTCATAATAAAAATGTATAACAATAAATTGCACTATAACGTGTTGTCATAAAATATTTGAGTATTTTTATTTCTTCCTTGAGTGTTAATTTATCGGTTGTATTTTTATATTTATTGTGGACGGTTTTATAACTGATAGTATTTGGTTTTGGACAACAGTTTCACTTGATGGTAAGTGGCGATTAAACATTGTGGTAATATCATTAGAATTTACAGACAGAACGCAGATAAATCATGATTAGAAAACCGCACATTGCGCATTAAATAAGATAATTAGGTAACAATACAGAAAATAGATTAATATACATTTATATTTAGTCACTACCCGTTTACTACAAAGCGTAATGATTCTTCAATTACGTTCTAAATATTTCATTTGACACGTGTTTATGACATTTTTGGAAAATTACGGGTACTAGTGGGCGCCCAGTGGTCGACATTCGGCCATAGATAGCTATTTGATTTTTTAAAGTTTGAACCTTATTAGAGTTCTTTTGTCAAAGGGTATATTCTATAATCAAAGGTTTTCATCATGGCTACTCAGTTATTTGCCATGATCTTTAATTATATAAACATTTTAAAAAATCTATGTGTAAATGAAAATTGAAATTAATTATAAATTAGAAACAAAAATCACGTTGTAAATATATCAAATATTAAGCAAACATAACTTTACGAAAATAAAGAAATTTATCGCAACCCATGACACAATTTTCAATTAATTTTACACGACACCATGTGTGGGTGGTATTTCTGGGTGATATTGAATTAAATGTAGTCTGTTCATTATGAGAAATGGTGATATGCCCAGTATTTACGTTTGGAAAAGTAATGGATCCAATCAAATGGTGAATCTAAGACAAAGATGTTTCTAATACTACCATTAGCTTTTGAAAATAAATTCTTTTTTGTGTCATGTAGCATTAGGTTGAATTGCAACATTGTAACCGCGGAAGTCTAAGTTATGGATTACTTTTATGAATAAAATTGTCATTTTGATTATACGAAGTATTATTTGGCTCATTATTTTATTAAATCATTATTTGAAATGAGTTCACCATAAAAGATAATAAACGTTACAATAATAGTTTATGTTATAATATCATTGCTGAATGTAGGATGGAAAATTGTAATTGGAACGTAAGAGTTAAAAATACACATAATCGAGTATTCGCAACCTTTTTGATGTTGTTATTGACGGAGCTGTCAAACTGGCTTTTTCATTTACATGTGTGTATATGTCGTGTAAAATTCAAGCATTAATGTGAGTAATGCTTATTTTAATTAATTTAATGTACTTCTAATGCATTTTATATAAAATAAATAACTTTCTGCACTTCTCCGCCGTATAAACTTTAACTATGCCAAATTTCAAGTTCACCCGTTAACAGCAAATGGTTAAAAAGGGGTACAATTTTTTTTTGCTTCACGTATTAATATATAGATTAAGCATTCTTATAAAGGAGTTACAAAAAATACATGAACTTGCAATAAAATTATAACAGGTTCTTTTGGCGGAATTTTAGTGACTTTATTTTTTATTCATATTCATGTGTATTTGACTCTATTTTATTTATAAATAATATTTACTATATTATATTATAATAATTTATAAATAATATTGGTGGCATTTTATGCGATATATTTCGGTTATTGTGTACAAGTGAAGTGGACGGGTATTTAAACCACGGAGCATGAAGTCTGAGATGTCACAAGAAATCCGTTTGGAGTTCTGAAAAGGGACCACCCTCTTGTTAGAAGAAAGAAACTACCCCAAGAAACTTATAAAATTATTACCTTTTAACAATATCAGTAATAATGTAAAAGATTGGTTGCAAAAATAAAAGTAAAAAATTGAAATAATGACTGTTTATTTACTTTATGACATAAATATTCATTTTCATTAAATACAAAAAATCAATTAGGGGCGGTGTGTTTGACGGCATTCTCAAAGAGCGCTAGGTCGTCGCCGCGTGCCGCATAATACTAGTAGAACGAGTGACCGACAAAACAATTTGAATTTTATGCTTATACAGATAGGGCTGCAAATGTTTTTGAGTAATTCGTTAATAGTGCAAATCTCGTGTTTAGCGTCGCCACGTCAACAATCAGGTTTACGCTCCGCCTATAGACGTTTCACAAAAAAAAATATAACAAACTTCAACTTTACGTAAAATAAACGCATCAGTGAAAACATTTTAATTATAAGAATCGTCGCTTCTGCCAATAAAATGTCGAGATAATTTCAGGTATTCATCAGAACAGCTGCGGCAAAAGTTTGACGTAAAATCGATAAACGACAGAACGAGAACATAATATATACACGTGAAATAATAGACTTCACGCTCAAAGTCACCCTAAGCTTTTGTTTTACTACAGTCCCTCGGATCCTTTGAAATATCGGTATTGTTTCAAACTCGTAGATAGAAACGTATTATTATCCATTACCTCATAAAGCCAGTATATTTTTTTATAAAGATGACATATTCTGAAATTAGTCTGTCTCGGTAAAACATCTCCATTTCATGTGACTCTTGATTTTCCTCTTATTCCTTTCTGCCTTTAAATACCTGTCATAGCAAAAACCAGTAAATATTACTTCCACTTATTATCGTTTTAAATTATGTGTTATTTTTTGATTATAGAAAATATTAATGTATCCTATCCTTACTAATATTAAAATTGCGAATGTGAGTTTGTTAGTTTATTTCACGTTTTAGTTACTCATTCGATCGTCATGAATTTTTGGATAAAAGTTGTCAGGAGTTAGGCACTTTTCATTTAGAATATTCTATTCTCGAGCGTTAGGTCAAAAATATATTAATCCGAGCAAAGCCACACGCAAAAACAACTTAGTATTATAGCTGACAAAGTTTCTGAGGATAGATGAATGTTTCTTTCACGAAAAAAACATTTGATAGAACTTTAAAGGAACACAGTTTACTTTTCAGAATAACATAGAGAACGTTTATAAAGAAACGAGCCTACTTCTTTCTCAAGGGCCGGCAACACATCTGTGATTCTCCATGTGTCGCATGTGTCCATGGGTGGCAGTGATCACATACCATCAGGTAACTCCCATGTTTGTTTGCCGCCGCTAATATAAAAAAAGTATTGTTAAATTTGGTCACAACTTAAAAAGCATCAAATCGATTTGATAAAATCCTGTCATCTGGGTACTCTATCTTGACGTGGCTGAGTAGAGACTTCTACAAATGAACATGTAAATGCAGACAAATGGAGACGAAGCTGCAGAAGACTACTAGTTGTTGATAAGTTAAATTTTGTTTTTCTTCAACGGTCTTTTTGTAAGTCATATAAGAGTTACTTTATAAAACGAACTATTTTCTAAGTACACATGGACTGTCCCGGTGGTTTGAAATCGGCCACTATGCTATTTTTGCTTACATTTATTTTCCACGTACACGGGTTCTTCAGAAAGAACTTCCAGCGACGGTGTTTCCGGAACCATATAACTTACAAATTCTCAAGATGCGAGTCTATTCTTTTCTCAAGGGCCAGCAAGACATGTGTGATTTCCCTCGTGTCCATAGATGACAATAATCGATTACCATCAGATGAACCGCATGTTGGTTTTCCTCAGATCATCTAAAATAAAATATGAAGAATATAGCATCATATATAAGAAGACATATTATTAACACATTGATTGCCACGTTGGTAATAAACACTGGCGATGGTTTCTCAATTTAAAATTGTAAAAAATCATCCATGGCATCCTTTTTTTTTATGGGGAAATCCCTACCTGATATCCATCCCGCCAGGCAGCAGAGTATCGATATGCCCGAGTTACACGGACTAAAACCCTATGGTACCTTACCTTTTGGCCGGGGTGGCAGGGAATGTCTGATCGACACTACGTCTGCTCCGTCGACAGGTGTTGTCCCCTCTTAAGAGACCCTAAATGCGTCCTGGGGCGTCAAGATGGTAGAGCCCTCAAGGAGAGTGGGTATGAGACCGCCCCTGACGAACTGTAGGAGTCGCATCGGCACAATGCACCTCCACCAAATGGGCTTATCTTATACCTTTAAACGAGAAATTCTTGTATATTTTTATATTTGTATATATTCAGGATCTCGGAAACAGCGTCGTCTTTTTCCGTGAAACTTAGTATATAGGTATTTTCGGGGACGACATAACGATCTATTTTTATTTAGTTATACTTATTTTTAGTTATATTTATTTAATTATTATTCATAGAAAACTTTTTTAAAGAGTTTTCAGGCAATGAAAAAATATAGCTAGAATATAAAGCTAAATTTCGCCGGGGCTGTCAAAACAAAAATAGTTCAGATGGAAATCGGTTGCTTTGAAAATCCGTGTAACCCCAGTTCGAATCCGAGTGATAGCAGAAGTTAAATTTTTTTGTAAAAAATAAACGTTAATTGTATAAGGCAAACCTAACAGTTTATTTTAATTTAAAATGTTTTTTAAAGAACCGAGCTAGGCTCGGTCACCCAGGTACTATAGTTTAATTGACAGGCGTCCTAAAAGAAATATATAATTACTTATGGCAGTCAAAGGGCTTATTGAATATAAGTTATAAATAAAATTTACAAATAAATCACAAAATAATTTAGTTATACTACCTGTAAATATAATTCACATCAGAATGCCTTTACATTACGACATTCATAATTGCCAGCTGTCGTGCTCGGTACGCGTTAATAACGTTAAGTGGAAGGGTAGATGGTAACTAATTATCATTTGCCTGGGACTCCTTGCCTGCCTTTTTAACGAAATATAACATGTTATTAATCAGAAAATAATATGTGCCTAATATACAAAACTCCGTAACTTTTATTTCATCATAATTGTGGTCACGGGTAAGTAAGAGATTTTGATTTTTTTTTCGAAATAACTACGCTATTGACCTAGCAAAGTCTTAATGGCTTTAACGGACTACAAGGAAGAGATTTTGAATTTCATTTAAGTTATAGGATAATGGTTATAGTGGATATTGTGGATAATTTAATATTTTACTACTACTAAATCACAACCAAATATTCTTAACCATATAACCATATATGGTGTTCAAATTTATTTACTGGTAAAATTTTTGAAGAAATAAATATATTTCACATGATCATACAAAAAGTTACAGAACAGCCTGTATCACGGAGAGCTGGCCACAAACTAAAAATATCTCATTCAATTAAGGTCCTGGGAAGGTGCATATGAACGTCAAAACTACTGTCGGTTCCAAAAACAACCTAGTCATCGAGAAGAGCCGGCAAAAAACTCGATATGGTTTATTTTTTTATCTATACTAACACTAATACTAAAACTAATACTAATACTAACACTAACACTAATATTTATTTATATTTATATTTATCTATACTAACATTATAAAGAGGTAAAGTTTGTGAGTTTGTGACGTTGTGATGTTGTGGCGTTGTAGGGGGTAATCTCAGGAACTACTGGTCCGATTTGAATAATATAGCGCATTGATCTAGAATGGTTATAAGCTATATATCATCACGCTAAGATCAATAGGAGCGGAGCACAGATGAAAAATGTTTCAAAATCGGGACGTTTCTTTCCTTTTGAGAACTGCTACGTGTTAGTGTATCTATTCCACGCGAACGAAGTCGTGGGCAGAGGCTAGTAATACATATTTTTACAAAATGTAGTTGCGTTAGTTTTTGTCGGATGCACAGAGAGGAATGTCATTTCGGGAAACAATATATTAGTCATTATGGTTTTTTTAGCAACAACTTATACTATACTATAGGTCTTTTCATCTCTAAGAGATGGTTGAAGTAGCATTCTGATGGCAGTTTCGTAGGTGGCTAGAGAGTCCGATCAGGAAAAGGATGCCTCGGCCACACAACTGGCAAGTATACAACAACTTATACATAGAAGCGAAATTCGTCCAGGCTAATCTTAGATCCTGTAGTCCCGATATTGTCAAGATTTTTACAGACAGATAAAACACTTTCTCGAGTACTATTCAGGTTTAATAACATTACGCTTTTTTAAACAAGAAAAACAACTATGATAAAGTTCGTCAACAGTAATTTTGCAAATTATTAAAAGACTTTTAGAGATTAAGTAGTAACGAGACTATACAATTAAAGTTATTAAGGTTAGCCTGCAAATTAGTGCAGAAAAATACGTTGTTCCCGCAAAAATACAAAACTAACTCCATTAAAACCAGGCTAGATATATGGACTATACAACCATAGAACTGAACTGACTAATCCTGAAGTTAACATACATTAAAATTAAAATTAGCATACATTAAAATTGTCTGTTGTAATACTGTGAAACGTAAAATGTTACTCGGTTTATACAGATCATATAACGCTATGTACGTGTGAAATTTGAGGGCGAATTCAAAAACGAGCAAGCTAAAACGTCGAATTACTCACGCCTGAACAAATACGTCAGTTACATTGGTTGCGCACACAACAGCCTTCATAATAATATGAATTCTTGTTACAGTGTACAATACGGTACGTTATTACCATGTTATGATTTGAGTTGAAACTTTTAACATTTTGTAATATTTGCTTCTTGTTTTCTTTACATATTTACTGTTACATGAGCGTAGGTTTTTAAAAGTTTTTTTTTTAACTTTATTTTTGGCAATCAATCTTTCAGATTATTATTGCCAATTTCGAATAGTCAATAATATTACAATGATCGCATCATTTCAATATTAAGCGTCGTATGAATCAATATTCTTACAAGATGGTGGATCCCTTGTTAGAACCTTTCAGGGAGTTTTTGTAGCATTTCAGAATCTCATGCTCCATGGTATTATTTTCCATTCACTTCACTTATGTACAATAATCCAACTATATTACGTAAAACACCACCAAATTTACAAAATATAGAGTCAAATAATACAACATAATTAATAAAATATAAAATTCACTACAGGACAGACTAAAATCCCACCAAAAACTCCCGTTTTAAAAGTTATATCTCGAAAAGGTGATTTACAATATGCCGTAGGCCAATTAATGAAATTTGACTCTTTTACAAATTTCCGATTACATTAAAATTAGCATATATAGAGGTCTAGTCTCTGCCCGCGATTTCATCCACGTGGAATAGTTACTTTGGGCTAATGCTAACACGCAGCGGAAGCTCTCAGAAAGAAAAAAGCCCCATTTTGAAACATTCTTCATTGGTGATCCGCTCCTATTGTTCTTAGCGAGATGATATATCTATAGTCTTCCTCGATAAATTAACTATTTAAAACTGAAAGAATTTTTCAAATCGGACTAGTAGTTCCTGAGATTAGCGCGTACAGCCAAACAAACAAACAAGGAAATCCTTCAGCTTTATAGTACTGGTATAGGTTTAGCGCGTTTTGACAAATTTTGTTAGATTAAATATAAATTATTAGTAAATCATACACAATGTCTAGGTCAAAAGTTTTTGGATTTGGATGGTTTATTTAAAAGATCAACTACTTCCAGTTACTGACTAATGGAAACATTCAAATATATTACTTAGCATTCCAGTCTTAATGTCTAAGGAAGTAATAAATGTAACTAAGTACGACGAGCTTATTTGAAAACATCTAAATTCAGTATTTTTATCTTGAAAATTTCATTTATATTTTTATTCAGCTGTACTTTTTAATACTTAGTTTGACATATATCAATTGTATTACTATAAATATAATAAAGTTAGAAGATAAAAATAAAGAAAGTATTCATGCAATACAAATAATTTAACTTTGCAAAAACAAGGCTAAATTTTCCGACTCCAAACAAAGCGAAATGATGATGACTTGCTTGGATTTTTCGTAGAAAGAAATGAGATAAGATTTCAAAGGTGAACCTGAGAATCAATAAAGGGAAATTGTTAAAAATTGTTAGCGGCAGATAGTTAAAATGTCTAAACGATTAATCTTCTTGCGAAACCCATTGCCATGTCCGCTATATTGTTGCCTCATTTCTCGAGAAATATCCAGTTTTAGGAATAAGGTATTTTAAAAAGTAAATGAATTGATATACATCAAATTGTTTTTATATTATACATTGAGAAGGAGGTATCGAACGCGGTTTTCATTGACTTTAAGGATTCACTATACCTTCTAGCCAAATTAAACAAAGTGTATAGGAATACTGGCCAGACTATTGTCAGCCAGTAATTATATGCTGTTTCTGAGGTCTAAGTTGAAACATATCATATACCTGATTACACCCTTCAGATTGGAACACAAGATGGCGAGCATTGCTGCTTTGAGATAGAAGTATATATACCGTGATACTTCTGCAGTTGAATCTTAACAGATTATATCTCTGCTATAGCCATTACGTAAAATATTTACTATAATAATAAATAACGGTGTTCCGTTTATTTAATGCAAATACCACACGCTTTCACGATGCATAAATCGAATGGAACAGTATTGAGACGTAAAACGTTATGGTATTCTTTACGGGGATCAATAACACGAAAGTGGCTATTAATGCAGCCATTAATGTATCTAGCAGCACGGCGACGGAGATTGTAAATCGACCCCCATAAACTGTGACGTTGGCTTTGGCACCGCACTGCGAGTTTGCGTCATCACGCTTCATTTAATATTTTTAGGAACATAGAAGATTTTGATATTCGTTTAATACGAAAATTCGTTGATACAAAGATATGTTAATGTAGATATTACAGCCATTATTTCTATTAAAATTTTTGAAAAGTAACCCTTTCACATGACAAAAATATTCCATTTCGAAAGAAGAACTTGATCTTAGTTATACTTTATTCAGTATCATCTGGTGCTTGTGACTTAAGAATCGTGTTTTCATTTTATAGAAACTATGTATATATG